>PVHP010014592.1:5443-38922 GCA_004024765.1 Zapus hudsonius
TCACCACTGTACCCCCAAACTGAGCACAGTGTCTGGCACAACACATATGTGTTTTTGAAACCTGTGGAACGAAGGATGAAGCATGCCACCCATGGAGAGACTGGCTGGGGAACTCTGTCTTTATGTATGTGTCTTATTGGATCCCTGTGTTCTCTGACCTAGATGGCATTAATGCTGTAGCTCATACACAAAAGGCAATGGGAAAATTGAGGTAATCATGTGAGTAATTGGAGCAGAATGGACCCCCTACTCTGACCTCAATGATCTGGTTATTTTAGGTGGAAGGGCTTAAACCCTGCAGAACTGAATAATTGCCTCGTTTTCATTGTGTTTTATTTTTGCTGCAAGGAGCAGGTGAAGGAAGGAGAACACACCATACCTAGGTGTGTGCTGCAGATATAGACATCCCCCCCACACACACCCTCATGTGCTTCAGAGCAAAGGAGCTAAGAGAGAAGCAGGAAGGCTTGCAGAAGGCTCCTTTCCACCATGAGAGATCATCCACACCTGGGCTCCTTCAGCCTTCAACTTCCTCTCCTCAAGTGTTCTGTTCTGGACTTGTGAAACTGTAACTTGACCTTGGCAAACCTGGCCTAGGGCCAAGCTAAAACCTCATGGGCTGAAAGGACTGGCCCGATGCACACAGTTCTCAAAGAGATATGTTCTTCAATTGTGCATTTAAAAAACAGAACAAAAATTCAAGCCTACGCCAGCAGGCTTGGTTTGTCATGTCAATACTATTTAAAGATATTTGGCTAGAGCCGCAGGTTCTTTAGCCGAAAAACAACCTGTCCCTCTCCCTGGTCCCTTCTCTCCTCTCCTACCTCCTCCCATGGTTGGTTCCTAGCTCTGTCCTTCACTTTCAGGAAACTTCACCTGCTGATCTTGAGACATTTCCAGTACCAAGGACTGGAAAAACCATGTGTACATTTGATATCAGCCCAGCCAAAGGCCTGCGTTCCCTTCCCCCTTCTATTTGGCATGGGGCAGAGCCAAAGTAACTTACTGCCATCTTAAGAAAGGCGAAATGGGGGCCCAAGGAAGCAAAGAAGAGACACAGCGCTTCCTATCTCCCATGAGTACTAGATAGCTATTGGCTAATTGTTCTACACTGTGGGGCTGTGAACCAGAGGTCCCCCATAAACTCATGTGTTTTGAATGCTTGGTCCCCAGGTGATGGCAATTAGAGAGGTCGAGCCTTGCTGGAGGAGATGTGCTGTGGGGGGGCAGGCTTAGGGGTGTTCTAGCCAGCTCCCCCTTGCCAGAGTTCGGCTCACACTCCTGCTGCTCTTTTCCACCTGCAGAGGTGATGTCCAGCCTCTGCTCATGCCATCCTTTCCCCTGCCATCATGAAGCTTCCTCTCGAGACTAGAAGCTAAAAATATACAACTTCTCTCCCACCAGCTGCTTTTGGTCAGGTGCTTTGTCCCAGCAATGAGAAGGTAACTACAACATACAAGATCATCTTTTGGAAATTAAAACAGCACTATGAGATGGGTGTGTGAGGTATTAAGACCAGAGAAGAAGTTTTTGAACTTTATCCAAGGTCAAGTCAGTCCTGAGAAGAGACCCTGTAAATATACCTTCCAACTCCCCCTGGTTTTTTTTTTTTTGAAGGATACTTAAAAATATTTATTTATTTGCAAGAAGAAAGAGAGAAAGAATGGGGAGAGAATGGGCATGCCAGGGCCCCCAGCCACTGCAAACCAACTCCAGATGCATGTGCCACTTTGTGCATCTGGTTTTACATGGGTGCTTCGGAATTGAACCTGGCTCATGAGGCTTTGTAAACAAGTGCCTTTAACCACCGAGCCAGCTTTCCAGCCCCAACTCCCCTAAGCAGTGGTCAGGCACTTGCTTGCAGTGACTTCCTGGGCTGAGCCTAACCTTTTTGCGCACTCTGAGTGAGGTTCACTTGCAGATACAGCAAAGCTGAGTCCCTCACAGCCCTGCCTCCATGCTTGTCCCCCAAGGGTCCTCTGTTACATCTATGTAAGATGACTCTCCATCTTGCTTAATGCAGAGGCTAGCCCAGAGGGTAGCCTTGGGTCTTAGTCCTTTGCTCCACAGCAAAAGTAGTCCCAGACTGAATCTCTGGCCTGTGGCTCTCCACAAATGCCAGCTTATTGTAATTTAAGTTCAGGGAACAAACGTGTGTGGGACTGTGCACATACAAACCTATTGGGCACGATTGCGTAAAACTGACCTGTCTGGCAAGGTAAGTCCGCGGGTGTAATAGTGGCATGTATCCTATGGGGAGTAACCAACTGCTTTCTGATTGGATTTCATGCCTGGGGTTGTACACCTGGCCCAAAGCCCACGACTAGGGAGGACATAAGCCTGAGCAGAGGAAGCTACTAAGCCGTTATGCTAAGCAGACAGCATGTCAACATCTATATTTGTTCCTGTAGATTAGCACTGCTTGAAGCCTTGATCACAGAGTTTTCCTACTACAATGGGAAGTGGTTAGTGCAAAGCTACAGAGGACTACGATGTGCTCAGACTCACACAGGGCATCTGAACCACCCCCTCCAAGGCTCAGGAACTTTCGAGAACCAGGAGGAAGAAAGCATTCGGAGCAGGATGAAGAGGGGAGGGCTGAGAAGTGCTGTCTTTTGGACAGTATGGCCATATTACACTCAGGAATTCTCACCAGCTGTGGCTTCCTGCCCAAGACTGAGGCTGTCAGCGCTTCACCATTGATAAGGAAAGGCCACCTGAAACCCCAGAGCAGCTAAGGGTCACTGGGAGAGAGGGAGGGAGGTTCATCAGTGATGTAGCTGCTGGTCAAGTTGACTGTCACACATAAGGTAAATAACAAGCCAGAAACCCTAATTTAACTCAAAATGGGTTTTTATAAAAAAAGACATGAAAGATGGGGACTTATGGGAAGGAGGGGGGATAAGAGAGGTGATTGGGGGAATAGGGTCAAAATATATACATGTATGCTGATGACACAAACGGAAGAAGTAAATTAAAATTTAAAATTAAAATCACATGCAAGCGAGTTCTTGGGTTCAGAATATCTACAGATACTTGTGGTCAAAGATTGAAGTTCAGCTCATTTTATAATGAGGAAAGCGGTTTATTTGAATTCATAGGAGCCGGCATCTCCTCTTAAAACTTGGAACATCAAAACAAGGCAGCCTCTGTGGCCACACAGGAGGAGGGGACCCTGCTCATCTGTCTTCTCCTCCCCACCTGGGATCATCCTTCCTCTCTTCACAGGAAGTGTTCTTCTTTCCTCAATGGCTCTGTTGCACCAGCCGGGCAGGTGCGGTGGCCCAAGTTTTTAATCCCAACACTCAGGAGGCAGTGGTAGGAGGATCGTCGTGAGTTTGATTTCAAAGCCACCCTGAGACCACTTAGTAAATTCCAGAGAGTATCTTCAAGGGCCCAAGGATCCCATTCATGATCTGGAGTCTCTGTCTTTTCCTCCATGTAGCCCTGGGCCCCAGAAAGCACGCGCCCTTTGAAATTATTCTATACCAACGCTACGATGATGATGACGGTGGCCTCCTAATCCCCAGAGCAGGCCCAGGTTCAGGGAAGCATGCCCCCTGCGCTAGTCTACAGCCCTCATCCTGCAGGCCCCTAGCAGGAATGGGATGGGCCCTCAGTCTGCCTGACCCCACGTGAGCATTGTGACTCCACATGCTGCAGCTGGCTGTAGGGTAGAGGCAAGTGTCCCATGATCCTCCAGGCCACTCTGCACCCTGAGCTGCCTGGCAGGAAGCCAGGTCTGCTGGTCGCCCTCTGCCCTCTCACACTCCAGAAGCACTCAACCCAGGCTGATAAGCGCACAGGTGTTCTGAGATGGCTCTGACACCTCGGGGCCCTTGGGGGGGGGTGTAGCATGTGGTTTCTGCAGAGCCTCTATCTTGGGGAGGGCACTCCTTGCACCAGGACCGAATGGCTGCAGAGCTCTGGCTCCCAGCTGTCAGCACCATGATCTCACTCAGGAGCTAACCCCTGGCACTTACCAAGGTGGAAGGGGCCAGGACTCCTTCCAGAGCAGCGCAGGACTTTGTCCCCTGGCAGTGTCTTCATGGTTCAGATTTCCATAAGGGGGTTGGCACACATGGGTGTCAGTCCTTCTAGCTGAGTTCCACAGGGGAGGTGGTGCCTTTGCCATCAACACCAGGCCCTGGAGTTCAGCTGTCTGAGGATTAGAAGAACTGTGCAAAATTCTGGTGGCTTCTGACCCAGCCCAGGTCCGGCAGACACCTCCTGTGCTGGGGGGTGGTCTTCCATCACAGGTGAAGGGTTGAGCGGGCTCCAAACCTGGGCTCAGTGGGTAAATGCTTGCTGTGCAGCTGTAGGATCACAGGTCAGTTCCCAGCATCCATATACATGCTGGTGGGCATGGTGGCTTCTAGCATTCAAGACGGGCAGACAGGGGATCCTGCGGCAAGCTGGCTGTAAGCTCTGGTCATCAGTGAGAGACCTGCTTCAGTGGACAGTGGGGCATGATCAAAGTGGACACCAATGTCTACTGCTGACTTATGCACACATATGTGCATATGAACCTGCTCATGTGAACACACATATACCTGAGCACATATACCTGCGCACATGTGCCCACATGCATGTGAACACCATATGCCTGCACACATGTGCTCACATGCATGTGAGCACACATATACCTGTGCACACATATACCTACACACATATACCTGCATGCATGTGAACACTCATATACCTGCATGCATGTGCCTGCATGCCTGCAAACACATATATACCTGCATGCATGTGCCCATATGCATGTGGACACACATATACCTGCACACATATACCTGCACACATATACCTGCACACATATGCCTGCATACATATGCCTGCATGCATGTGAGCATGCATATACCTGTGCACATGTGCCCATATGCATGTGAACACACATATACCTGTGCACACATGTGCCCACATGCATGTGAACACTCATATACCTGCACACATGTGCCTGCATGCATGCAAACACTTATATACCTGCACACATGTGCCCATATGCATGTGAACACACATATACCTGTGCACATATACCTGCATACATGTGCCTTCATGCATGTGAGCATACATATACCTGTGCACATGTGCCCACATGCGTGAGAACATACATATACCTGTACACACACACATGAAGAACACAACAAACACAGCAAAACACAAACCCTGGGCTTGGCAGTCTGGACCTGGATGGAAAGAAAGCAGTGAACGTTGAGAGCAAAGGAAGCAGGACCTAGGAAACGGGTCCCAGTGGCTCCTGGAATGTCTGCAACCTCTACACACACAGGACAGTCTCCTACAGGGACACTCTAAAATCAGTGCACACGGAAAGATGATAGGGTGAGACTCACCCTCGCCTCTTCCCTGACAAGGCACCAGACTGGAGGCTGATGGCTGGTCTCACATCCAGGCTGACCGGCAGATGTTTCCGTCCTTAGGGAAGTGGGTGATGGAATTTCAGGTTCACATACAGTGAAGTGATTATCTTGCACTGAGGGGCCATGCTGTGTGGCAAGTGGTCACCTCTAAGCTGGGCACCTGCCCACACTTGTGAGAGCCTGGCTGATTCAGGTAGACGCGTGTTTCTGGCTCACTAGATGGAGCAGAAGCTTGGGGCTTCCATGTTGGGATCCTGCATCTCCAGGCCCAGCCTTTGGGGAAATGATGTTCAGAGGAGGAGAGGCTTCCCTGGGAACTTGGACCCTGCACAGCTCTGCGACTGTGGTGGTTTGAATAAAATGGCTCATGTGTTTTGAATCCTTGGTTCCTGGCTCTAAATGACTGATATTTCACTCTAAGTCCACTTGAAAGCAGAGGTAACTCGTGTCCTGCAAATATTTATAACCATCATTTAAAATTCATTATGACAAAATTAATACAATGGTTGTTATATATAAAAGAAAATGGTAACTATCAAAGTAATGGATATCCAAGAAAGCAAAGGTCTTGTCTAATTCCAATGTACTGGAAATAAACACTGGTAATAGTTTAGGATATTTATACTAGGATGCTTTTTTTATGTTAGAGTCTGGTCATAGGACTATCCAGACATTCATTCTATTTATTTATTTATCTGTTTGTTTGCTGCTTGTTTGTTTATTTATTTATTTATTTATTTGAGAGAGAGAGAGAGAGAGAGAGAGAGAGAGAGAATGGGCATCCAGGGCCTCCAGCCGCTGCAAACGAACTCCAGACACAAGTACCACCCTGTGCACCTGGCTTTACGTGGGCACTGGGCAGTCAAACTTGGGTCCTTCTGGCTTGCAGGCAAATACCTTAACCACTAAGCCATCTTTCCAGCCCCTATAAACTAGGGTTTTAACCAATCATTTGTTTATACAGTAAAGGTACCTGCAGGAAGGAAGCAAGTGTTTGGATTTGCCTTTCAGCTGTGAGCTCCCCAAGAGCTCCCCACCAGGCTCTTTGAGGCAAGACACGACCCTCTGTCCACCTGGTGGCAGCTCTTTCCCAGCCCCAGGGCTGTCTTTTCAGTCAGTAAGAGCAATCCTACTCCATACCCATCTTCCTCTGCCAAGTGCTTCTCCCCGGGGTCAAGATTGCAGCTGAGATGAACAACACAGGCCTAGGAATGGTGGGATACAATCAGAAATACTGGTTTGCTCCCTGGTCTCTGGTCTCTGGTGTGGAGCCCTTAAAACCCTTGAAAAAGCCCTCTTTGTGCAAGGGGGAATTTTCCTTCTGTTATTTGCTCTTTTTAAAAACAGTTATAATTACCATATAACAAGGTAGGATTTGATGTGTCCATCCATGTGCACACTGTGTATTGATCAGTTAGCCTCTGCATCGTTCATCACTTCTTTGTGATGAGCATACACCTCTGAAACCTTTCTTCTAAGGATTTTTGAAACATCCAACGCCTTAGACCTCAGCGATACAGCGGGTGATGAGAACATCTGACGGAGACCTCCCTAATCCCCCGAAAGTTCCAGGTGATGACAATGGTTTTGATTCTAATGATGGGACTCTGGGTGGGCTTCTGGGGAGCCTCAGGAAGAGGGCTGGTTCCAGAGAAACCTACCATGTGATGAGATGATCAGAACTGTCAATTCCCACATCCTCCCCCATCTCTTAAGGAAGGGGGCTGAAGGTCAAGTCTATCACGTCTCTGTATGAATTTCCACACACGCTCCAGTGGAATAGATTTGAAGAGTGTCCAGATGGCTGAGATGTTGGGAGGTGACGCCCTCAGAAAGGATGAAGACGCTTCTTGTCCTTTCCCGTAGGGCCTGTCCTACGCATCTCTTCCACTTTATCACTACTTTTTGTCATAAATTGATAGATATCAGTGTTTTCTATGAGTTCTGTGAGCCTCTCTAGGGAATTGACCCAAGGAAGGGGTTGTGGGAGCCTTGAGTTATAGCAGTTCAACACAAATAGAGGTGAATGAAAGGTGACAACCCACCCAGTGTAATTGGCGTCAGAAGTGAGGGACAGCCTTGAGGGGCTGTGTCCCCAACCCATGTGAGCTGGTATTCCCGCCACGTAGACACTGTCAGAATTAAGTGATAGACAGCTACTTGCTGCACAGTGCTTTCTTGGTGTGTGTGGGAGCAGCGTGTTCACACTGCTGTTCCTCGACTGATGACCCCAGACCCAGGACTGAACCTCCTGGGCCCTGATCCTGACCCCTTGTCTCATGGGGTTAAAGCATGCAGAGGCTAAACATGGCCTGGCACCCAGCAGGACTTAATCTGTCCTTTCCTGCCCCCTCTAGAGCACCGTGTTTATTTTTTATTTTATCTTGGCTTTTTTCAAGGTAGGATCTCACTCTAGCCCAGGCTGACCTAGAATTCACTAGGTAGTCTCTGTGTGGCCTCGGACTCCTCTGCCTCCCAAGTGCTGGGATTAAAGAAATGTGCTATCATAGCTTAGAGAATAGTTTTAAAAATTTTTATTTATTTGCAAATGAGAGAGAGAGAGAGAGAGAGAGAGAGAGAGAGAGAGAGAGAGAGAGAGAGAGAGAGAGAGAGAGAATATGAGCACTCCAGGGCCTTCAGCCACTGCAAACAAACTCCAAATGCACGTGCCACTTTGTGCATCTGGCTTGCATGGCTACTGGGGAATTGAACCCAGGTCATTAGGCTTTGCAGGCAAACACCTAACTACTGAGCAATCTCTCCAGCCCTTAAGAGCTGTTTTTAAACTGTGGCTCAGGACCCCATTTGGGGTTGTATAATTCAATGTGGAGGTTGTGGAAAATTTGGCGGCATTAAAATTTTCTGAATGTACAATCATCAGAAATTAAGTCAGAATTGAGCACGTAACGAATTCCAGGTGCTTTGGACAGTGGTTAGACAGGTTGCAGCACCAGGCTCCACGAAGAATACCAGCCCCGTGCACTGTGCATGCCTGCACACCAGGCTCCCTCAGTGCACACGAAGCTCAGATTTGAAGCTTTTGTTATGTTATTATGGCAGTTTTTTTCCACTGTGTATACAAAATATTCTGCATTTACAGAAACATAATGATTTAATTACAGAAAAGAAAGAATTTAATAATTCCCCACTGTCATTCCTCAGCGTGTAAGTATGAAATTAGTGGATCTCTTTGGCAGGCATTGTATCAGAATGTTTGATTTTAAACCCTGCTGCTTGGGTGGCTGATTTGAGTTTCAGCAAAAGACTCTAAATTTTGGCAAGGGATCAGGAGAGAATTTCTAGCAAATTCTGAAACGGCCCAAACATACGTCTACTATTTTGTACTCCATATTTATGGAAAGCAGTTCTCTCTCTCTCAGCATTGATGATTATATAATCAAAATATCAATTAACTCTGAGAAACATTGAAGATTTTCCACCCCCTGTCGTATCAAATATTCAGCCAAGATTTAATTCTTTATGTTAAAAGAAAAAAGTCCATTCACCTCATAGATATATAAATTTACTTTCACCTCTAGTAAATGGTAAAATTATACGCATGTAAAAGAATTACTTAAAAATATTTCTGATTTAATGTGAGAAAATATTTGATTTTTTTTTTTGTTTTTTTGAGGTAGGGTCTCACTCTAGCCCAGGCTGACCTGGAATTCACTATGTAGTCTCAGGGTGGCCTTGAACTCATGGTGATCCTCCTACCTCTGCCTCCCGAGTGCTGGGACTAAAGGCGTGCGCCACCACGCCCGGCAATATTTGATTTTTATACCTGTTTTACATGATTACATGCTGGGGTTATGCAACAGATTCTCTACAGAGAAGGGGCTATTAGTGGAGAATATTGAAGACCCCCTACTCTAGAGGGCACACCAGCAACCATGGCTCAGAGCTTCGTCCTTGCTTTGCTGTCCAGACGGTCTGGGCACCGTGATCACAGGTGAGTCCTCGATGTCCACGCAGAGGGGAGCTGGTGAAAGTGAAGGTCCAGGAAGACAAATGAGAGCCCCCAGCGCAAGAAGCCCATTGGGGGCTGATGAGGGTCTTGCCTCTGGGACCTTACTGGTTTCCTAAGGCTCTTTCTGAGATGGCCAGAGGGAGAGGTGGCTTTGAACCTGGGTAATTGTCTCCCCCCCAAAAAAATGATTGTCTCTCTTTGAGATTCAAAAAAGTCCATATAGCCCCAAACAAGTGGAAGCCTATACTGTACCCCAGAGGTGTGTGCTCTACCCCAGAGGTGTGTGCTCTACCCCAGCCCTGAACACTATGCATGCCCACACACCAG
Organism: Zapus hudsonius; assembly: GCA_004024765.1. Taxonomy (NCBI): domain Eukaryota; kingdom Metazoa; phylum Chordata; class Mammalia; order Rodentia; family Dipodidae; genus Zapus; species Zapus hudsonius. Next base: position 15,122 of record PVHP010014592.1, read on the forward strand.
GCTCTGTCCCAGAGGTATGGTCTCTGTCCCAGAGTTGTGTGCTGGAGCCCTATCCCTTTTAGATGACTCAGGAAAGCTCTCCAGCACCACCATTCTCTGGTTTTGGGATCACTATGTGTTGTGATCCTGTTGGATCTTTCCCAGTCTCAGCCAGGCAGAGACCAGTCATTTCCTCAGAAGTCAGTCCTGATCCGCAGGTCATGGTGGCTGAAGCTGGAAGGATCCCCGCAGGCAGGAGGGAGCTGAGTTTCTGGTTTGCTTTGCCATTTGTTGGCTTTTGATCTTGAGTCTGTGGCTCCAGCTCCAGGAGGAATCCAGGCCCAGTTCTACCTGTTTGACTAGGGCTACCTTCCATCAGGCCGAACAGGAGGAGGAAGAGCTGAGGAAGGGTTTGGGAGTGGGTGCAGATTTCTGGGCCCAGTCCTGTGGAAAGAACACTGTGAACCAAATCTGGATGACTGACAGGACCGCCTCCAGCTGATCACTACCATGGGCCAATCAATAACTTCTCTGGACCCTGTTGACACAGCTGTGTACAGGCTGTTGGTCTGAATCAATCATGTTCAAAGTGAATTATGGAATATACTAGTTTTCAAAGTTGCTTCTCAAAAAATGACAAAAACAGAGAAGTCTCAAAGGCTCAATACATTTGAGAAACACCACCAATTGCAAGTGAGCACATCTTCATACATATGTTAGCTTATTAAAAGCTCTGAGAAACCCAGCAATAAAGAAGCCATCTTGATTTGCTTATTCCACTTTTTCCTAAACTCATTTGAGTAGAAAAACCCTATTCTCCCCTTTAATCCATTAATACTCTGGAGCACTAAGGCTTAGAGAAAGATCTGGAAGAAATGATGGGTTGCTCCAGACTTGGGATTCTTGAGCTTAAAGCTATACACAGAACACCTGGAAACCTGTTAAAAGGTAGATTCTAACTCAACATGTCTGGGTGGGGCCTGGGGTTCTGGATGTCTAACACACTCCTGAATTATATCTGTCAGACCAGCCCAGGGACATCCCATGGAGCCATCAAGGGCTGATTCCTAAAGCTCTTTTTGGTTTCAATGTTGGAAGTCACATAGACATGTTAACTCAACAATTCTGAAATCATGGAGACCTGGGGCAGGGTCCAGGGTGTACCATTTACCAGCAGTGTGAACTTGGGTAACACCCTTTCTGAACACTGGTTTTCTTATCTGCAAAGTTTAGACATCGTACCTACTCCACAGGGCTGTTTGAAGATTAAATAAGATTACCTATGAAATGTGCATTTCAGACACACCCTATGATGACAAGGCATAGCATATCCTGGTCACCCCTAATAATAACCTACCGCCTGGCTCACTTCCTTCCACCTGTGGGCTGGCATCACCTATTTGCTTGTCTCTACCCTTACTCGCATTGCCGATTGCAGTCCCAGAATGCCTTTCTTTCCCTACGGTCTCTATTAGAGCGACTTGTCCCCACCTCTCTAGCATATTGTAATACTTTCTCTGTCTTAAGAGCATCGGAGGAGCTGAGAGATCGCAACTTCTTTGAAGAGTACCAGCAGCTCACTCACAATACACTAAGAGCAGCATAACTCACGCAGGCAGAAGTCTGGCTAACACAGTGTCATGGTTTGATCCAGGCGTCCCCCACAAACAAATGGATGTATTCTGGGTAATCATTGATCCGCAGCTGATGGCAGTTTGGGTTTTACAACCTCGATGGAGCTGTGTTGTTGGGGGTGGGCTTATGGGGTTCTAAGCCAGCTTCCCCTTGCCAGTGCTTGGCACACCTTCCTGCCGCTGTTTGCAGTGCTGTGGCAGAGGTGATGTCCAGCCCTCTGCTCATGCCATCGTTTTCCCTGCCAGGATGGAGTCTCCCCTTGAGTCTGTAAGCCAAATAAACCCATTCCTCTACAAGCCACTTTTGTTTGGGTTCTTTCTGTGCAGCAACTAGAAAGTTGACCACAACACACAGGTCCTCTGGAGCCTGTCTGAAGGGGGTCCTCATTGACAGGGGAGACCTGAGGACTGGTATTATCCCATCCCATCATCTGGAGTTCAGCACCCACCAACTGCCTTTAGGTTTGTGTGTGGGCTGCAACAACCGTGAGAATATGTAACTGTATTCACCTCGAGGTGTCTCAGTATTTCTGCAATTGAATCATAAAAATCTTCATGTAAATATGTTCTCATGGTTTAAAAATCTTTTGCAATGCAGGAAGACCTATATTTGGGCTCAGTTAAACTCTCTGCTTAATTGTAATTATATGTAGACAGTGCATTTGGCCTCATCACTCAGGCTGCCCTAATCTTCCCTGGTCTTGGGAGCTAAGGAAGGAAAAGGGTCCCTATTTGTGATCACCTCTGGGCTTGGATCCTGGTACTTAATCATGCCACTTAACCTTCTCAGCAAACTCCTAAGACACTTGCTGGTTAGTTGTGGGTCTGGGACTGGCATTGCCACTGGTAATATGACTCTCTCCTCACTCGGTTTCTCCCTGCATGGGAAGATAATCACCCTCAGCTTTCAAGTTGGACTTGGTATTGAGATACCTGGGAAGAAAATGAGCATTCTTCCAGCACTCCTAGTCAAGGGTCAAGTTGCACATACGGGCCAATCTAATGTGTCTTTGGAGACCGGCACACTATGTGAGTATCACAGCCTCTATTCTCATGTGAGTGGAAGCTGGAGAAAGGAGAGACTCATTTAATGCATGTGGTAATTTGAATGTATGTCCCCCGTAGCCTCAGATATTTTTATTAAGGTTAAACAACTTTTTGCTTAAATCTCCAGTAGCCTACTGGAGGGGGTGTGTCACTGCCCCCCCCCCATCAGATTCCAGCCCAAAGGTATAGAGAGAGCAGGTCTGAGCTCTGGTGGGTATGGGTGCTTGCTTACTGCTTTTTGGTGGTTTCTCTCTGCTTGGATTTATGAAAAGGGGCCAGCTTCTTCCGCCATTGATGGAACTTCCTCTGGATTTGTAAGCTGAAATAAATCCCTTCCTCCCATAAACTGTGTCTGTATGGAAGTTCATCTCAGTGATGTGGTACTGACTGTGACATTACACTTTAGCTGCCAGTCTATGGCTTAAGGCAGACATTAAGAAGGCAGATGAGAACGTAAGCTTCTCTGGGGTATCATGACGCCTACCCTCTGATCCTGGCGTAGGTCAGCCCAGCCAGCTCCCAACCTGCGGTAGCCTTTGTGTGCACTGGCTGGCTGGTCCCAGGGACAGAAACCAATGACACCTTCACCTTGCCCCTAGCTTAGATGGAATCTCTCCTTACCTGGTCTCAGTGGAGGGGTATGTTGGGCTGACTCACAGCTGTGCACATCTGGGAGATTCTGTCCCTCCCAGCTCTCCACATTCTCTGTCACAGGCCTCATTTCTCTTGCTCTGCCTCTGTTTTTCCCAGTGATGGATTGGGAGAGTGAGCCATGACCCATGTCCCAGGCTTATGTGAGATACTGTCCCAATCAAGACTTCTTGGCATGATCATGCTGCCGGGGAAAAAATGAGGTGAAGTGTGAGTTGTTTGTCAGCCTTTCCTCCAGACTCTCTCCCCTCCAAATGAACTTGGAGAGTCTCTATGACCCCTGTTGCCAGCAACTCCTCAGGATAGTCAAACACCATTCAAAGCTGCCAACTAGCAACATGACAATCGTCCTCTATGCCAAATGTGACCATACTTAATTAATAACCCAGGGTGTCCCATCTCTTCCACACTTGGGGGGGGGGAGGTGCTCAGTGCCTTTCTCCCAGTCACCACTGCTAGCTGAGTTGTCATTCTCCTTCAGTATTGTCGCCTCTTGGAACGCCAGAAAGGAAACGCTCACCCCAGCTGGGCTGAGGCCAGGCCTTCTGGAGAACAGTGTGCACACAGCTCAGAGTCTATTCTGTTTGTCTCTCACCCGGAATGTCAGCTCTCAGACGAGATGGGAGAGGAGAGCCTGCTGCCCGCTGAAAGGAGAGAGAGGGCTTGCTGCTTCTGCCCACAGCACTCTGGGACTGACAATTCCGACCTCCTTTAAAACCTCTTAAACTGGGTTTTTGGGAGTGCCTCATGAACTTAGGTAGCAGGGTCTGTATCATTTGCTATCAATACAATGATGGAGATTTTCCCCCTTTAACTGTAACAGCTGCTGTCCATCAAACATCTGCTCTGTGCCAGACACTGAATTCCACAAGTGGCACTCCAGTTAACCTTGCGACTCTGCAAGACAAGCACATTTCTGACCCCCAGTTTCCAGATGAGGGATCTCAGACTCAGAGACATTAAACATTCCTCTCCTGCCAGCTAGCAGATAGCACTGGAATTTGAGTCCTTGCAATCTGACCCCAGAGTGTCCCTTTCAGCCATGACCATCCTCCTGCACCCTGGAGTTGGATACACATTCAATTCTGCAGCCTGCCAGGGTCCATGTACTGTAGGAGCTCACAGTTCCCCATCAATCCCACCACAGAGAGAGGAGGCGAGTGAGGGGGTTGAGGCCAGACAGATGACCCTCTCCCAATGCGATGGCCAGCCTCTAAGCTTATGTGTTCTTTGGCCAGCCTGATGGGTGTTTTGAGCAGGAGGAGGCTTGTTTTGTCTTTATCTAGAAAAGTCCAGATGCTGGTAAGAGTGGAAGAAGGGAGACACGAAAAAGGCAAGGCCACAGGGCCTTCCAAACAGAAGCCTTTCCTGTCCTTCGTCCACCACCTTGACCTTGGCCTGCCATCCTTCCCTCTCGCTTGCCTCTGTAATCTTCCTCTCTGGAAATTTCTTAGCCAAGAAGCCATAACTTGAAAGGTCAAGTATGGTGGGTTGGGTTGTGTCTCTCCCAAAAGATATGACCAAGTCCAAAATCTCAAGAGGAGATCTTAAAGATCTCACAAGTGGGCCATAATTCAAATGACTCTTATCTTTAAAAACAAACAAACAAACAAACAAAAAAAGAATGAGTGCTTACAATGCTGTCTTCCAGCCACACAGTGGTCTTGACATTCATGACCTCACAGTGGCTGCCACTACCTACATAAGACCTGTGTAAGAGGAGGATGAAAATATGATGACACCCAAATAAAAGAGAGACTAGTTGGAAAGAAGGGATTCAGTGGAGGGGAGATCTGGGAAGAGGAAAGGGGAGTGAGGGATTATGGTCATGGTATATCGTCTATATATATGGAAGTTGTCAATGAAAGTTTAAAATAAGTGAATTGAAGAAGAGAAAATTAAAGATACAGAGACACACAGAGAGAAAGACAATGGGATAATTCGCTAGAGATTCGATCCACATCTCCATAAGCCAAGGAACCTCTGGAAGAGGCAGAAGCCTTGGGAGGGGAAACGTGACCCCGATGATATCTCAATATTGGACTTCTAGCCTCCAGAACTAGGAGAGAAGAGGTCCCTATGGTCGTAAGCCGCCCAGTTTGTGATCGTTTGCTGATCTCTAGGTCAAGAAGACACCAAAGTGAGACTCTCACCTGCCAGTTCCCTGGGAAGGTCTGCAGAGCAGAGCTGCCCTCCCAGACACAAATGCTCTCTTGGGAACTTGAGTTGGCCAAAGTGCCAGCCTGAACCCACAGTCAGCTGCCCGGCTGCGTTTTGCTCTGGGTGCTGGACCTGTGAGGGAGGCTGGAAGTTAATGCCTGTGCCAGCTGACTTCCTCGAACTGATCTAGGAATAACTCCACAGGCCATTTACTTCTGGACAACAACTCTTCCTCCCTTCCTCCCTCCCTCCCTCCCTCCCTCCCTCCTTCCCTCCCTCCCATTTTCCTTAACCAAGATCTGTCCCAGTGGGACAGGAGAGGGCTGGAACACAGCAGCTCACTGACACCATACCATGTAATAACAGAAACACGTGAAGGGCCTTGGAACGTGGTATGATGGACTTTCCTCCCAAGGGATGGCAGAGTCTACAAGAAAAAGAGGACAAGTGTTTGGTGCCCTGCAGGAGTTGGCAGTGCCAGGAGGCTAGTATGGCTGACTGAGGATGTCACCAAGCAGGACCAGCACCAGGAATATCGGATGGTGATGGCTGCTCCCTGTCCTCGGCGTCAGTCACTGAAACGCCATTGCTACCAAAGGACAAACATTGGTCACAGTAACAGCTTGTGCCAGTGTTTTGTTGGGATGAGGAAAGAACACACCACTTACAGGGTGAAGCCTCGTGGAGAGCAAGGGGCAGACTGAGGCTGTGTCGGGGTCAAGAATTAACTGAGAAATATGTCCATTAAAGACAAACACAAAACCATGGGGCCTGGGGAGATAGCTCAGTCACTGAAGCGCTTGCCTTGTGAGGACCTGAGTTCCAGCCCTGGAACCTGTGTAAAGCTGCGATCCACACTTCAAACCCCAGTGCTTGGGAGGCAGAGGTAGGCCAATCCCTGGGATAATCAGTCTAGCCTACTTGGCAGGCTCCAGGCTCATGAGAGAGCCTGTCTTAAGGAAACGTTGATGACACTTAAAAGGAATGACACCTGAGACTGTCCTCTGTCTCCACGTACAGTTAAGCAAGTGTGGGATTTTGAGAGCGATGGGACCTCTCTCAGCCCTAGACAGGCTGGACTCGAGTGGCTAAGTTTGGGTCACATGCCAGAGAAGAAGTAAAGAATGTGAACAAGAAGGTAAGGATGGCAAAAGTAGACTTTATTAAGGAAAATATGAAAAATACTCCCATGGGTGGGGTTGTCTGGAGATTGTCATAGGAATGAGAGGCGGGCTGGATCAGGGCCTGGAGGTGGCCATAGAAGGGTGGAAACCCCTGAAGTTTCAGGACACACTTGCTTAGGATTTCTGTTGGCATCCAAAGAAGAGAAAGAAAGGAGAAAGAAAAGGAAAGTTAAGCTTTAGATTAGAACTCAGGAAAGGGGGCAGGCTAAGCAGTTAGAGACCAGGGAGGGGCTTCTGCAGATGCATCTCATTAAGGGGGTAAGTATCCCCCCAACCCCTTTAGCGTGTGTGTACATGAGGACTGTCTCTGTTCCCCGTGAGTGACTGGCAGGTCCCCAGGATCAGAGGACTCTGTCCCTCTGGTTGGGAGAAAGTGGCTCTTCTCTTCCTATTGTTACCAGGAAACAGGGGTTGGGTCCTTCCTTCAGTGACCTCTAAGCCTGATGTCCACCCACTTACAACAACCCAGGATCAAGAGTTAGGACCCTATAATCATTCAGGAGATGAGGGTGACTCAAGGCTGAAGTGATGCATAGAGGGGTTTGGGGGCTGCATCTTCGGTGACCCCACTTTGATCTTGAAGGGCGGGTCAGCATCTATGTTCTCATGAACTGTGACCCAACCAACTACCTATGAAAGAAAATCACCTTATTCTGAATCCCTGTCCCAAATATGCTTCCCACAGACACACACGAACAGAAAATATAAAAGCATGTTCAAAAAAGAATTGAGTGTTTAGAATAATCTCTGACTTCAGTCAAAGAACCAGGTACTGGCAAATTTCTCTGTGTTCACATCGAACAATAGAACAACACACACATGGGCTGTGTTCCATGTATGTTTTGTTCCATTCTCTGCCAATCCTCCTGCCTCAGCCTCCTGTGTCCCAACTTTTGATAGATTGATAAATATATAAAGACACAGAAAAAGAAAACAACAGTGAATCAAATTGCTCTGAAGTCGGGTGACATGTTTTGTGAAAGAATTCATTATTTTACTTCTGATTAATTCCAGCAAGTTTAACAACAGAACTATACATGCTTCCGAAGTTTTAAACCTTTGATGGATAATTTTCACACTTGCACATAATGTATTTTGCCCATAACCTCCCCAATACCTTCTTTTGTCCCTTCTCTGTCTCCCTTCCACCAAACCCCTTCTTTCCACCTACCTCCTCTTTCATTCTTTTTTTAAAAATTCATTTCTTTATTTTATTTTATTAATTTTCAAGCAGAGATAGAGAGAGAGAGAGAGAGAGAGAGAGAGAGAGAGAGAGAGAGAGAGAGAGAGAGAGAGAGAGAGCACCAGGGCCACCACCTTGTGGATCTGGCTTATGTGGGTCCTGGGGAATTGAACCCGGGGCCTTAGGCACTGGAGGCAAGTGCCTTAACCGCTGAGCCATCTCTCCAGACCCCCTCCTCTTTCATTCTGATGTGGTTTTTCACCTTCCTCCCCATTGTCCATAAGGGAATGTTGATGGGTCCACTACTGAGCAGATTCCATGCAGGTCATGATGTCACTGAGCTCAGTGACTAGAGGCTGTAGAGACAGGCAAGACGAAGCCCCTGGGGACCCATGTTTGACAAAGTTCCTGGTTCCTCCATGCTGGATGGGTCACTGCATCCAGTGGATTCCCAAGCAGCACAGAATGCCTTGTGGGAGTGTCATACAGTATTATGCATGGACTAGCTCAGGGTGTACCCCAAATTAAGCTAAACCCAGAAAATTTATTGCAGTGTTCCCCCTTTTCATTCTCCTTGCTTGGTAGACTCCATCTCTTCTTCCTTGTCTTCCTCGGGCTCTTTATCCTGATTAAAGTCCCCCCAGTGAGGGATCACCATATGTAGGCTTTTAAATTTTATTTTATTTTATTTTGCCCCAGATGACTGTCTCCTACAAAGTATACATCCTGGCCTTTGAAAATTCCAATTATCAGTCTGTTTCTTTTTCTAGTAACAGATCTATTGATATATAATTCACCTGCTGCCAAACTCAGCCCATGAATGTGTCTGGAGGCGTCTGGGTGATCCACAGGCCTGGGTTGCCATCACCTCTAACTCCAGACATTTTCATCATCTCAAAAGCCATTACCCGTCATTCCCCATCTCGTCTCCCCCCAGGCCTCTGGGAGTCATTCTCTACCTTCTCTGTATGTATTTGCTGTTGAACTTTTCATATGAGTGAGATCGTAGGATAAGGGGCCAATTGTGCCTGACTTCTTTCACGCACCATAAGGTTTTCCAGAGTCTCTCACACTGAAGCACACTGCCATGTTTCATTCCTAGTTTTGCTCAATATTCTATTGTAGGGATACGTCACCTGTGTGTGTCCACTTATCAGGTGCTGGACATTTGGGCTGTTCCATGGTACTGGCTATGAACACTCAGACAGGAGTTTCTGTTACTGTGCATCCCTTCTCTTGGATCGATACCTGGGATTAATAGAATTTCTGGTCACTGGAACTCCAGTTTAACATCCCATGTTCAGGATTTGCAAAGCTGTCAAATGTTTCCAGAGGTCGATCCAGCTTTATACAGTCCTACCCGAATGAGCGTGATGGTGCTGGTTTCTACATCCTGAACCCTAGTCGTTGCTTACCTTTGCTATTTTAGCAATCACCTTTAAAACTCCCTTTTTCCTTCTTTCCTGTGTCCTTTTGAAGGGAAGAGTGTCACATTAGCCAGTAGCTGAAAATTTTTTCACCTAAAAAAAAAAAAAGGTCTGCATTAGGCCGACTATTTGCTCCAACCAGGTACGCAATCAGATCCAGAAAGGAGAGTCCGCTGCCTCAGCGGAAAGGGGAGGAGCATGGCTTCCAGGGAAGCTGATTCCAGGGTATGTGTGGGCTCCTGTTTCTTTTTTTTATTTTTTATTTATAGTCCATAATGAGTTACAACATTTAGTGAGCATACAATGAGTTGTTATCACCAATTCCCCGCTGCCCTCCCCGCCCCCCTCCGCTGGATAACCTCCTCCATGGGTCATCTGGATCAGTCCTTGTGACAGGGGACCATGGATAGCCTAGTACTCAGCCTGGTCCTCCTTGCCCAAGTGTGTTTTTACTGAGGGGTGCCATGCCTCTGGATAATCTCCCCCACCACGGCTCTCACAATCTTTCCGCCCCTTCTGCTCAGTTCCCTGAGTCGTGGTGGATGAGTATTAAGGCTGCTTTAAGGTTGTGAGCTTAGGGCTCCTGTTTCTTTAGGAAACGTGAGGTTCAAGGGCTGGTGTCACACACCTGTAATACCAGCCCTCAGGAGGCAGTGGCAGAAAGATGTCCAATTCGAGGCCAGCCTGGACCACACAGCGTGTCCACGCAAGGATTTGTCAGCATCTTACTGCCAACAAGTGCGTCAAGTCTCTGGTGTTCCATTTCTTTTCTCCCAGAAGCCTTGCTGTCAGCATCTAGGAACCTGGCACCTTCAGGATGAGGACCTAGAAGCCCAGTCGGCTATGATCTCCCAGGATCGTCTTCACCTGTACAGTATTGGGCCCACTGACCTTCCGTCATGGATGACAGAGGAAGACATGAGACTCCACCCCTCCCGGAGGAGTTAGTGGCAATTAATGGTTGCTGAAGAGGGGGAAGGTTTTCTTCAGTGTTGTAATCACGGGGAAGTGGAAGTGCTCTAATAATCCATGGAACCCTAATTCAATTCGGTGGGGTACACATGTACACACATGTACACATACATGCACACACAGTACACACGTACACACACCATCAAAGTAGAAGAGGGAATAGGTGGGCAGAAGAAGGGGTTCAGCAAGTGGGAGGGAGATGAGAAGGGGGGACAAGAGAAGGTAATAGGAAGAGATTTGGGTCAAAATACATTCTATATATGTATAAAAATTGTCAATTCAACAAAAAAATTGAATTTTTAAAAGTAAACAGTGACCGTAAAATAAGCAAAAGACATCCTAAGAAGGTGTCTAGGAAGTTAAGTGACTTCCCTAAGGTCACCCAGAAAACGCAGAGAAGCCCAGGATCCGACCCATCCAGACCAAGTTCTGTTTCTTTGTCCTTCCTCATCTGTGGACTGTGCCCAAGGTGTGCAGGGTTGGGACCTTCCCATCTCGTCACTGGCTTGTTGAGGATGCCATCCTGACCTTCCTCTTCCTACATCTTGCACGTTTCCTGCTGGGAAACTGTCCCCTGCCTGCTCCGGCCTCCGCCCCTCATCTGCCCGACCTGGACCTCCAGGGCCTGACCCAGCCACGTGGGCTGGCTCGAGAGTCGGCTTTTCCTCTTTGGTCTTTCCGAAGGATGTATGTCTGCCTTCCCAAAATAACCCCGGGCATTCCAGGTAAACTCAACATCCGTCCAAAATCCCCCTTCAGCAGGTTGTCTGAGGGGCTGGGGCTTGCCATTGTCGTTTCTCTTCCTCTGATCATACAGGCTGGGGGCAGGGGGATTGTGGGACCGGGTCACTGGGGCCTTGAAGGGAGAGGGACTTGGCTAAGCTCCCAGCCAGGCCTGAAGCCAGCCTCTGGTCTCTGACCTACGACTAGAGCGCATCCATGTCCAGGGCCTTCTCACTGGCTGGGGAGTGTTAGGAAGACATACACAAAGCATCATTGTGTCCCGAATACAAATGCTGTGCACCCAAGAACATTCTCGACTGGACTTACTGGCTGTGTCTTCCTTGTCCAGTACAACCAGCACGTGTGGACATGTCCCCTGGCTGCAGCTGCACTCACGGCTCACGGGTCCTTGTGTGCTGGGGACTGTTGTCTGCCTCCAAGCTGAGTTTCATCTGCTGATGGGTCTCCCTCCACCACGCTGTGAACATGTCCTGTAATTTGCCTTGATCCCTAAGGCAGCTCACGTCCAGAGAGATCAAGTTGCTGCGGCTCCTGCGTGAAGGTTCTCTCTCACCACATCCTATGGGGAAGGAGGATCAACCAACGCTGAGTAATGAAGGCCATGAATGAATCCCATCAAATCTTGTTTTTAACTTTCATCATGGAGGGTTTCAGAACCCAGGGAAACAAACAGAAGTGAAGGGTCCTTGGCTACATACAACTGAAATTGTCTTTCAGTTTCTTTGTCTCCTCGCTTCTCTTCTCTCATCGAGGTCATGTCGATTTCACATATTTTATTTGTGACTGTCCTCATCTGCGTCTCTAAGACCTAAAGGTCCTTAGAAACAAAACTTCAGTAGAGCAGTCGTGGTGGTGTCTTTAGTCCCAGCCCTCAGCCAGGAGGCAGAGGCAGGAGGATCTCTGTGAGTTTGAGGCCAGCCTGGGACTACAGAGTGAGTTCCAGGTCAGCCTGGGCTAGAGCAAGACCCTACCTTGAAAAGACACAATTAAAAAACAAATATAATATCTCGACACCTTAAGGTTGGATCATTGTTAAGGATAGCCATTCAAAATTGTCTCACTAATGTTTTATGGCTTGGGAATTCATTTTTCAATATGGGTTTTGGTGGGGGAAATTTGTCAAAGACGTTAACAATATTGTATCAGATGAGCTCAGACACATTCAGAGTGGTATGGCACAGACATTGTATCCTACCACAGAGACATTTACAATCTACCACTTCAGTCTCAATAACTAGGAACCAGCCCACATGCCCATCGACCAATGATTGGGTAATAAAAAGGCGATACATAAATAAAATTTTGTTCGGATGTAAAGAAAAATGAAAGTTGCAAGAAAACGCATGGACCTAGAAAAGATCATATCACGTGAGATAACCCAGGCCTGGAAACACGGTTTTATGATATGTTCCTTCCTATATGCAGATCCTAAGTTTGAATGTTTGTGTGGATTGAAATAAGGGCAGAGGTTCCAAAGATAAGAGACCACGAGGAGGAAAGAGGAGGGACTGAGAAAGGAGACGGTCTCATGGGACATAAAACTGGAAGAGAGACGGTAGGGGGGAGGGAAGTAAAAAATTGTATGAAAAGAATACCATAATGAAACCCAATTATCTGTATGTATGTCTATATGCAGAATTATCTGTACGTATGTCTATCTGTAGAAAAAAATGACAACATACATTGTTACCTGTCAACAACTCACCCCTGGCCTGGTGAAAATGACGATTCCCAAATTCCGCCCAGGCGTAGAAGGAACCCTGGAAGTCCTCTTCTTTAAGGAGTGTTTCCAGTAGACGTTATGTGCCTGGTGACAGGAGTCCCTGGCCTTGTCTGTGTTGACTCCCTGCCACCGATGCCTTCTTCGGTGATCAGTTGCAGGGGGTTTATTTTGTTTCTTTGAATGTGCCTCACTCTCTTCATCTTTGTTTCTTCCTGGAACAAATTTGGGGGTTCACCTACATCCCTCTTTCCTTACTTCACCACTAGTCATCTTTGGGCTCCAGCTTAACATCACATCCTCCCACTGCCTTTCCTGACCTTGACCTTGAACTTGACTTCCTCCTGCCCTGCCCTGTCCTAGCCACCACAGAGCTGTTTCTCCATCAGGCTTGGTTTCAGCTCTCCTGTCAGAACGAAATGCCCTGAGTGGAGGCCACACCATCTTTTCTCTTCCACGGGCCTGGCCCAGAGCCAGGATTTCACAAATCAGCATGGAAACAGAAACAAACTCAGTTGAAAATGTATGTCAACCACACAAACTAGGGACAATTCGCCTAGCAGAAAACACCAATTCTATTTGTGTGCAGTATAATAATCTCAAGTGTTCACATGGGCAGTCAAGGCCCAGACTCTAACTAAAATCTGCTTTCATCACATTTGCTTGCTATGTGCTTATTTTTTTTATCAGTATTTGATGACAGATATATAACATTGATCGTGAGAGAATTAAGAAAAACGAAGAAATTTTACCTATTTAGTTCTCTCCTTTTATTGAGAAATGATTTTTTTCCATATTTATGTCTGGCTCAAGAAATGTCAACCAAGTTGTGAAAACAGAATTTTCTTCTTAGAGTCATTGTGTCTCATTCACCCATCCAGCAGGGCAGACACTCGTCACACGTGGTTAGTCCAAATGGAGATGTACCATAAATCTAAAATATATATATCGGGTGCAAAGACTTAGCATGAAAGAGTGTAAAATATCTCGTTGAAATGTGTATGAGTTCAGGTTCAAAGGATAACATTTTGGATCCATTTAGTTAAATAGGATATACTATTAAACTTAATTTCAACTGTTTCTGTTTGCTTTTTAAATATGGCTCTCAGAACCAGTGGGGCCTCTTGGGCTCTCTGCTGAAGTTTCCTCATCTATAAAATGACAAGAACAAAAACCTCTTCCTTATCAGATTATGACGAGGATCATGTGTTAAAAATTTGTGAGGCCCTTAGGATAATACCGGATATGTAATACCTACAATAAATGGCATATACCATACTTAGCACCCTTATATTAGCCCAGGTTTCCTAGGAAACAGACTTGAGCCAAGCTCAGGGGGAAGGGTAGGAACCCCAAGAACGTGGGGCTGATGGGGAGGGATGAGGCAGGGAAGGAGGGGAGCGCCAGGTTGGGTGCCTCCCTGGGTTGGTCATAGCTGGATAATGGCAGCCTTGCTGGGAGGGTGACGTCGTGGAGTGGATCACTTCCTTCCTATCTTTAGGCTTTCTAATTACGTCACTGGCCCTTCAAGGTAGACACTGGGCAAGTGAAGAAGACCAAATTCCACTGTAGCTGGATGTGGCTTATGGAGCTGGGATGGCCCCGATCTGCCAGGGGTCATGAAAACCTCAATGAAACCTGACCCTCATCCTGGAGGAAGTCAAGGCCCCAGAGGTGAGATCAGGCCTTTATGACTGTCTAAAGGTCATCGCACCTCGCTGGGGCCGGTCCAGCGAGGAATCAGGGCCACTGGCCAAGCCCAGGGTCAGGTGAGACCAGTGAGACCAAGGGGATGGGGCATGATCTTGACACTGAGACCCAGACTCCTGTTTATCCACTGGACTTTTCCAGATCGATGACTAACTTCTCAACGTCAAGCTCTCCAGTTGGTGTCCATTGCCGAAGCCTCTCCCTGGCCAGTCCCTTCCCTTCTACAGCTCAGTAACTCCAGCCAGAAACCCGGGGGCCACCCATGAGGGCTCCTCCTTCCTCAGCCTCCGTTTGTCCCCCACCCAGCCTGCTATCTCACATCTGAAAGGTGCAGGTCACCTCTCAGCCTTATCACAGGTGGCAGGCTCCTCTCCCTGGCTCTTACCGTAGATTCAAACCGGCCTCCCTGCCTCCTCGCTTTCCTCTCTCTGGTTCTTTCTGCTCACATAGACAGAGGAACCTAAACGTACAGATCAAGTCCTGTCTCTTGCTGCTTTCAAACCTTGCTCAAAGCGCTTACAGTGATCTATGCATAAGTCCCTTCCATCTCCCCCGTGTCTCTCAGCTCACCTGAACACCTTCTCCATCTTGCTCCCTGTTCACCACACTCCTTCCTTCCTAACAATATAATGTACCTTATTGTATTGTGGCAAAAGTTGGCTTTTTTTTTTGCCAGCTTCTGTTTTGTAAATAAAGCTTTATTGGAACACAAAGCATGACAGAGATCTATGGACCATAAGGCCCCAAAGTTACCATTTAGCTCTTTACTGAATATTTGCTGACCCTTGTTTTGGGGCCTTTGGTCCTGTCTTGGGGTCTTTCCCCAGCCTGTAACCCAGCTGGCTTTTTGGATAGAGCTCACAGTTACCACGTGTGGTGGCTTGAATCCGATGTCCCCCTTAAACGTATGTCTTCTTCACGTTTGCTCCACAGTCGGTGGCAATTTGGAAATTGGAGCCTTGCTGAAGGAGGTGTGTTGCTGAGGGTGGATGTTGAGGTTTATTGGATCCCTAGCTAGTGGGTGTCAGTCGGCTCCCTCTCCTGCTGCTGTTGTCCACCCGCTGTGGCTGAGGTGATGCCCAGCCTCTGCTCATGCCATGCCGTCCCTGCCATCATGGGGCTTCCCCTTGAGGCTGAAAGTCAAAATAGAGACTTCCCTGATCTCAGCTGCTTTGGGTTTGGATGCTTCATCCCAGCAACCAAGATGACTACAACACGCCCTTCTCCAATCGAGCTTCTGACAGGATTGCTGCATAGAAACCCCTCCCCTCCCCAACCACCATCACTTCCTGTCACTCCACCCCCTTCCTACCTTTCTAGCACTTTCTCAATGTGTGGTTATATATTTATTCATTACTTAGCCTCTTACCTCTCAGTCCCTCATCCCCTCTTTATAATTCTAGTCTCCATGAGGAGAGGACCTCAGGGGTGAAGTCCAGCACATCCAGGAGTCTTGCTGAGGACATCTGCACACCCTTTGAGTGGCTCCATCGCCATCCTCTTGCGAGACACCTGGCCATTCTGCTTCTGCTGAGGGCTTGGAGAAAGTGACCTGTCCAGAGAAGAGTCCAGGGTAGAGACGTGTGCGGGGTTGGCTCTTCAATCTTCTCAGCTGTCAGGGGGTCGTCGCCCCACCACACTGCGTTGGACTTTTGTTTTCTAGCAACTGTTCCCTGTGCACCAGGAACCTGATCGTGAGCACAGGGTGGCCTGCAGTCACCTACCTGGGCCCCTGGTCTGAAGGTCACCTGTGTGGGAGCTACTTAGCCAGAGGAAGTGCTTGCAGTTGCCTGCTCCTAGCACCAGGGGGCTGCGCGCCCTCCGGGGTCCCTTCCCAGCCCTGCTTGGAAGGTTGGAAAGCAGAGCTGCTCTGGGAACAGAAGAAGTGCTCTTGGGGTCCCTCCTTGGGGACCAACCAAGCTGTGCACAGGCAGACAGATGCCCACGCATCAGAGCCACTGAGGGGCACGCTGAGGCTTTGCAGGCACTCCCTCTGCTTTGCAGGCCAGGAAATAAGCGCATCTACCTGGTCAAAACCAGTGCTAGACTTCAGGTCTCTGGTTCTCCTCTGTCCTTCCAGGCTGTCCTAAGCTCCCAGCCTGCCCTCCCGGGCAGTGTGTCAGATTTCTCTGAATGCGCCCCTGCAGAAGGCTTGGAAGGAGCCTTGGACTTGACCTCAGGTCTTGGCCCAAATCCTGACCACCTAATAGTTCAAGGTCAGGCCAGGGTCGGTTTTCGCCCCTCCACTTCACAACCATAAATTGGGATGAAATCTCTGCATTGCTGGGCATGTGTTTATTTATTTTTTAATCTGTGTGTGGGAGTGAAAGGGAGAAACGCCAGGGACAAATTCTCGGTCAGCCCTCAGCAGTCCACCTCATTTGAGGCAGGGTTTCTCTTCTGTGCTTGCCACGAGCTTCCAGGACCCTGTCCCGTCTCCACACCCCATATTGCTGTCCCCATCGGTGGGCTGAAAGTACAGAAGCCCCCACAGCTTTGGACATGGGGCCTGGGGCTTGAACTCAGGTAGGCCGGCTTGGGCTGTGAGCATCTGACCCACCAAGCTATCTCCCCAGACGTGGACAGTTTTGACTATTCAAAAAGGTGACATCTGCTCATGTCCCCAACACATATTGGAAATGTGGGTGTTTAGTTAACATGAGCTTTGAACAGCCAGGTTGGCAGAGCGGAAGGCACAAACAGGAGGCCATCCACCCATGAGGGATTCTGGCTTCATTACAGATACATTCATTGACGGGACAAGTCACAACAAAGGACCCCTTCCCGTCCTCTCAGGGCTCAGCTGTCACAGTGCCGAGGCAGCTATGGATCCCGGGCTTCCTCAGGTCAAGTGAAGAACGATCAAGCACTTGCCTCCCTACTGGTCCAAAGCTCCATGTTCAGGCGCTGCTGGGATACTGGGTGTTCTTCTCATGACCACTGGAGAATCAGGATTGCACCCTAGGATACAGGGGTCAGCATTCCTGGCTCCTTCTTGTTTATGTCCTTAGGAAAGGCACTCCACTCTCTCTAGGACATTTTATCAACATCCAGTAGAATAATGCCATTGTTGTGACATTTTCTAGAAGGTAGAAACAGGGGTGCCAACACAAAATTCCCCGAAGGACCCCTGGCTGGCCTGCCTGAGGCTGAAGTCCTGTGATGATGTCAAGGTCATGGGATGGGTTCCAAGGCGGGTGGGTTATTGCCCACTGTCTAGCTTACTACTGGGGTACCAGGCCAAGCAGCCCTCAAGGAATGGGGTGAGAAGGGCCTGGGGACGTCCATTAGCTCTGTTGAGAGAAGAGCTTAAATACAGCCCGTGGATGGTGCTCATTGTTTCCTATGAGATAAGAGGACATTGTCCCTCTTCATGTGTGCAGTCAGGCAGCCCATCTTGTCACGTGACCAGGGAGGAGGCCCAAAGAACACCCAGGGGGCTGGACTGCTGAAGCTCCGCCCCCAGTGACACACCTCCTAAAGGCTCCACCCCCTGAGGACTAAGTACCAGGCTTAATCACAGACACTGGAGTCTATGGGGGGCATTTTATATTCAAGCCCTTGCCACGTGGGACATTTCTTCAGGATTCCTTGAGAGCTCAGATCATCTTGCTGTCTTCTCTGATTCAGATTGTCCAATGTGCCCTGAGGGATTCTGGGTAGTCATCAGAACCTCTGCTGAAAGCATGGGGTGGCAAGCTGCCCACTATCCCCACTCCCTTCTCTTCAGAGACCCTCCCCCGTTAGCTATGTGAAGAGTGAGTTACTCAATTGAGTTTGAATGGAAATTCCTCAGCACAGAACACAGTGAACCCTCCAGGGCTGGCAGTTCAGGCTCTGGGGAGATAGCTCAGCAGGCCCATTCCTGATGACCCCACGTTGGGGTCAGTACTACAAAGGTGAAGCTTCCCCGGGGAGCTGGAGTCCTTGGCTCTCAAGTCTGGGTCTGCAGAGCCCTGGGGAGGCTTGGGATCAAAGCCTGTGTGGTCCAGTCTTTGGTGACACATTCCTTCCCTCATAGCTCTCTTTAATTAGCTCAGAGCCTTTAACAACACCTTGTTCAGGTTCTTATGGGTGCCCTCCTCCCCCCATGAGTAATTAATGGGCTTCTCTACTCCACCGAGCAGCCCCTTGCCCCAGAGGACTCTGCTCGGAAGGAAGGTGCTAATTAGTTCCTGTGTGATTATCTGGTGAAAGCAATTGCAGAGGACTGCATTCCATGGGGAGCCATCGTCCTCATCCTCCCTGGGGTGAGGCCCAGCTCCCTCTGCCTTCTTCCTTTTCTGCTTGGTGCCAGTTCTGCCCACTTCCGCAGAAAACCTCTCTCTTACCACGGAGCCCCCACAGGTGGCTTCCAGAGACTGTGGGCTGGCAGAGGCCTGCCTTGCGAGGCAAGCTGGTATTGTCCAAAGTGCCTCCATGGAAGGCATCAGGTCCTCAGTGGGGGCCAGAGGGTTGGCTCTGCCATCAGGTGAGCTATGTGACCTTGAGTGAGGCCCGCTGTCTCCCCTTAGCTATAAATAAAGTGCTGGCTTGGTCCACACTCAGGGATGACAAGTGTTGATTTGCTGATTTGAAGGACTCAGTCACAATTCTGTGCCAAGTATGCGAGTAATGAGGCCATCGTGCCCAACCTCTGTGGGAAGCTGAAGAGGTTGACCGTGGCCAGCCTCTGTCATGGTTGATGAAAGGATCTGCTTGTCCTGCCCGTGGCACAGTTGGCATTTGGTAAGTGTGATTCTCACTGTGGATCCCAGGACGCCTCTGGGGATATTCAGTGTCTTTAGACAGTGTTCGGTCACTGAATGGCTAACCCTCTTACGTGTGGGGGGATGTCCCAAGACTCCCGGTGCATGCTGGGACTGGGGGGTATCAGACTTTATCTATACCATGTTTTTGCCATTTCTACTTAGTTATGGTGACATTTAATTTGTAAATTAGACACAGTAAAAGATTAACAACGAGAAGTGAAAATAAAAAGAACAATTTTTAGAATATACCAGTAAAATTGCCAACACCATTACTCTTGTATTTCATGGTTTTTTAGTCAATAAAATAAGGGTTACTTCACACAAGAACCATGGCATGACCAACAGTAGATCTGATAACCTAGACCCTTACTAAGGAGCTAGTAGTTGGGTCCTGTGCCCAGGATGGATGTGGCGGACAAAGGGAGGATTCTTATCTCAGGCAAGACAGAGAAGACAGCAGGAGGATTCGTCATAGCACGCTGGAAGTTGAATAATGTGAAATTCATGATTTTTTTCTGGAATTTTCCATTGAATCTTTTCAGACCATGCTTGATTTTAGGTAACTGAAACCTCAGAAAACAAAACCACAGACAAGAAGAAACAAGCACATCTGAAGGAGACGTGCCACCCATGGTGGAGAGCCACAGAGAGGTGACAGTAAGTATCAGGGTTCCTTTGGTGACACGTGACCATCACTAGCTTTGAAGTAGCTTACCTGAAATATATCATATATATATGACTCATTCATATATATATGAATTCATATATCACAAGGAAACCACCAGAGGGACTTGGGTCCTTTCTCTTCCCAACAAGGAAATTACACCCCCTGCAATGAAATCTTAAGCTCTTCTTTTTTCTGTATGCCCTGCTTCCCCAAACCCTTTCTGTTTTTGAAAAATAACAACAGAAGGACATCAAGGCCCTTGCATGAGCCTATGGGAGTGAGTATGGCATGGACAGTCCCCTTCTTGACCCCGGACGTATTCAGACCCCCGTGGACTGCAGCGGGGACAACGGTGGTGCCTAACTTCTCTGTGCAATACAGATGCCACTCAGGCCTCAAGGGTCCAGCAGAGACTGTTCATGACAGCCTCCTGAGGGTAGAGCTGGAGGACTGGGTGGCCAGGGTCCAGGATGACAGGTCTCGCAGGGCACCAGCGGCTGATCCCTGGCAGCCTGGGCTGTACCAGAACCCACGCTGACTCTTTTGTGATGGACTCTCCAGGCCTCTCAGCCTCAGTTTCCACACGTATATTCTTCCGCTTTCCCTGCTGCTCCTGTGATGATCAACTATTTTCCTAATGAAAGCTTGTTTCTGTTGCTTATAGCCCAAACCCTCACTAGCACAGCTGGGAGCAGGTGTCTGGGGGGGGGGTGCCCTCCAGTCTCAGAAGGGGCACTGTGGAGTCAGAAGCCAGCAAAGCCCACCAAGGACATGTTCCGTGATGGTGACAGTAGCAGTGGTCCTGTTATAGGAGTCATTCCTTTGCACGGGGCAGACTTGCTGACCTCGGCATCCATTCCATAAGCTCACACTTTGATGAGCTCAGGTCCCTAAGACATAAGTGTCCATTGCAACCATCCACGAGGTCTTTTTCTTGACCACAGAGGGTTAAATGGATAGGTGGCCTCACACTGTCATGACCACTTTTAGATGAATCAAGTGAGTGAACTTTAAAAAGATGCTTCAAAACACCCCTACAAGTACCTGGGTCTTTCCCAGTCCCTAGTCACCAAGGACTTTGTCTTAGAGCCTAGGTTGCTGCTGTGGAAGCCGTGGGTGGGGAGAGTCCTCCACGCGGTGGAGTTGATTTCAGTATCTCCCCACTTTCCTCCAACAGGAAACAGAAACAGGTAGAACTCTGAAGTGGGCAGCGTCGGGGTCCTGGTGTAGGAACAACAGCCTCCCAGAAGAGGCAGGGCCATGGAATTGGCCATTTTTCTTTGAACACCTCGGCTGTCTTCTTCGGCCTTGGTCGACACTCTTCTTTGGTGCAGGGAGCCGGGACAATCGCCATTACAAGATGGCACCCACTTCCTTGCAGCAAAGTGGTAAACAACTCCATATTAGGCAATGCTTTGGGAAAAATGTGCTTTTGGCTCTGAGCATGCACAAACCTAATGATGGTCCTTAGCCAAGCCCGTGGCGCCTGGTGATGGTGAGCTGGCGTCAGCCAATCATGGGGCGACCCGTGTCCCTGCTCCCTATATAAGCAACTGACTCCTAGTGCTTGGGGCCCCTCGCTTCCTGCTCTCCCTTCAATCAAAAGGCTCTCCAATAAAGTGTGATTTGAGAAGGATCCTCGAGTCATGGTTGTTCTACCTCGCTGGTCGAGGAGCTCGCCACACTTTGGGTTATTGGAGGCAGCCGCCCACCTCACCCTCAGCCAAGTTCACAGTTCCTGGAGAGTCTGAGCCATGAGGTTGAGAACATCAACTCTGGACTCTGGAACCAGAATTTGGACTCTGGCTCCAAATTCCAGCTAACACCCCCCCCCCAGTGACACCTCCACCAGCCAGGAGACTGGGGATCCAAGTTAATAAGCTTTAATTAAACACCCGATTCTAAACATAAACGACCACAGATACCTGTCATAAAACTCCTGTGAAACTTTTTCTCGGATCAGGGATTGAACCCAGGGCCTTGTGCGTGTCAGACAGCAATCTAGCACCGAACTATATCCCTAGCCCTAGTGTTTTTGTTTGTTTTTAATTTAATGCATGGTCTCTTTAAAAGGCCAAAACTGGTGTTGAACTCACTATGTTGTCCAGGCATGCCTCACACTTGCAATCCTCCTGCCTCAGCTTCCTGGGTAGCTGGGATTACAGGTGTGCACCTCCGAGCTTGGCTTCTGCAAGTTTTTAATGAATTAGAATGTGTTAAGAATGAGACCTACCTGGGACAGAGTCTCCGAAAATGTCACCATCCTGGTTCTCCCGGGCGGTACTGCCCCTGTGGTTGGTTCTCCTGACTTGCTGCATACATGATCCAATTCTCCAGGGAATTCTTGGCTGGGGCCGTGAAGTTGGGAGAGCAAAGCCCTCATAGTCCTGGAGAACCCAGAGGTAAGGTTCATTGCTTAAAACCAATGGAATAGATTGCTCTCAGTGGCCCTTATTGCTAACATGTACCATGTGAAGATCCTTTGACAAGCTCACACAGACACACATGCACACACATCTTCACAGGTACACCCTTTCATGGACACATATGTACACACAGAAACATGGGATGCCCAGCACTGGGCACCAAGCACCCGTCACCCATCGACAGAGGACTCCGAGCCATCCTTGACACATCTTCCTAAGAACGGGGTTTTGGGCTCTACAAACCCGTTCTCTACCCTCAGTGTCCAGGGTCAGCACTCTGGAAGAGGAAGGAAACTGGTATAGGGTGGCATCCTTAAACTCTACCCACCTCAAGCCTCTTCTTTCTCTTCCGCTTCCAACACAGACTCCACAAGCTGGAGCAGTTGGCCCAGTCATAGATCTCAGAGCATCTGAAATGCCCACGTGTCCATGTCCTTCCCAGAACCAGGATAAAATCTTCACCACCATAACAGTAATGCTACTATTATTGGTCACAACAAACACATATAAACTACAACATGCCTAACGCTGTGCTGTATATTTTCACATAGGAACCCTTTAATCTTTTTAACAATCTTATTAAAGAAGTACTATAGTCATAACCCCATTTTACAGATGGGAAAACTGAATCTCAGGGGAGTGGTAACTTGCCAACGGTCAAGTGGGAGGCAGCCAGTCTGGCTCCACATGTCACTTGCTGGGTACCTCCCTGGACACGGAAGGGTTTATAGCCCTCAAGCCCCACCTACATGTAGTTCAAAATTAAGTCAGGGCTGAACCATAAAGAATGTGTCATAATCTCTCCAAATTAACAATGCTTATTCCACTTAACCTATGCTGATCTCACTCTCTGCTGGAGAATCTGTTTTTATTTTTCAGAAGACATTGAGAACCTAGGACAACCCAATTCTACCAACGAGACCAGAACTGACAGCTGACTCCCTGGCAGGAGATGAACCAGCCCTCACACATCAGCGAGGGCCCAGGTGAAACCAGAGAGGAAGTGGAGAGATGAGCAAGAGTGCTGCTCCCACCATGAGCCTGACAACCTACACCAAGGTGATGGAGACAGACACCGAGGACACTCAAAATGCACCAAAGCAGAAATCCAGAAGCTGCTAAGAGCTCAACTATAGAAAACTTAAAACACACCCTCCAGCCAGGTGTGGTAGCACAATCCTTTAATCCCAACACTTGGGAGGCAGAGGTAGGAGGATTGCTGTGAGTTCGAGGCCACCATGAGACTACAGAGGTAATTTCAGGTCAGCCTAGGCTAGAGCGAGACCCTACCTCAAAAAACAGAAACCAACCAACCAACCAACAAACAAAAAAAAATCACACCCTCCACAGCTCAGGGAACTTTGCAGAAGAGGGGGAGGAAAGATTGTAAGAGCCTTGGTGGGGGGACCACCCAGAGGCACTGCCCCCCTCCCACAATGCCTGCTGCTCAGACAACTCATAGCCCACAATCCCATGGTACATACCAGCAATCCCACTGAGGAGGGCAGGGAGGAGGAAAACAGTGATACCAACACATGACTTGTTC
>PVHP010014593.1:0-38876 GCA_004024765.1 Zapus hudsonius
TTTCCCCCACAATAGAGGTGCCACTATTGCCCCAGTTGGCACGTTTGGCCTGGCTGGCTTGGTCTTAAGGCTTTCAAGGTCCACTGCTGTTCACCACCATTGATGACTTCTCTCTCCCAATAGGGCTGCATGCAACATGGCTTTTTTCAGCTGTCAGCTGGTTAACAGGGAGGAGGTTTCCAGCTTGATTTCTCAGTGATCTGCAGCCCAAGCATATGTGTTCTTCAGTAATAGGGTCTTAACCATCTCGTTCTGGTGGGCAACCAAGAGCCTTGAAAATGGCCTGTAATGTTTTGAAGGCCTCAGGAACCTCTCTTGAAAACAACTCATGAAGATGTACAAAACCTAACCATCACAGAAGGTATCCCTTCCCTGGCACTGAAGTTTTTCTAGTAACAATCTGGTTACTGACTTTGCCATTATATGAGGGAGAACATGTGGTGTTTGGCTTTCTGGGCCTGAGTTACCTCACTTAATGTGATTTTTTCCAAATACATCCATTTCCCTGAAAATTTCATAATTTTTTTCTTTACAGCTGAATAGTACATAAATGAACCACATCTTCATTATCCATTCATCAGTTGAGGGACATCTAGGTTGGTTCTATTTTCTAGCTATTATAAATAGAGCTGCAATAAACATGGATGAACAAGTATCTCTAGGGTAGTGATTAGAGTTGATAGGATCTATGCCAAGGAGTGTCTAGCTGGTTCAGCTGTCTCAGGATCCTCCACACTGCTTTCCACAATGACTGTTCCCGTTTACATTCCCACCAGCAGTGTAGAAGGGTTTGCCTTTTTCCACACCCTCACCAGCAGTTATTGTCACTTGTTTTCTTGATGGGAGCCATTCTGACGGTAAATGGAATCTCAGAGTAGTTTTAATTTGCGTTTTGATTTCTAAGGAGATAGAACATGTTTTTAGATGTTTATAGGCCATTTGTAGTTCTTCTTTGGAGAACTCTATACAATTCTGTAGCCCATTTTTTGATTGGGTTGTATGATTTCTTATTAGTTTTCTGAGTTCTTTGTAAATCCTGGATATTAATCCTCTTTCAGATGTATAGCTGGCAAAAAATTTTCTCCCATTGGGTAGGTTGTCTCTTTGCTCTGTTCAGTGTCTTTTGCATTCAAAAGCTTTTTAATTTTGTGAGGTCCCAATTGCTGATTTGTGATTTTACTTCCTAAGCAACTAGGGTTACATTCAGAAAGTCCTTGCCTATGCCAATATGTTGAAATGTTTCCCCTACTTTTTCCTTTAGACAACTAACATTTTTAACCTAGTCAGATAGTATTTTAAATGTTTTTAATTTGTGTTTTTTTGAGAGAGAGAGGGCATGCCAGGGCCTCTTGCCACTGTAAACGAACTTAAGAATCGTGCCTCCCTTTGTGCTTCTGGCCTTAATGTGAGTCTGGAGAATGGAACGTGGCCCTACAGGGTTTGCAGAAAAGTGTCTTTAACAGCTGAGCCCCCAAATTACCTTTCAAAGATTTCTAATAAGAAAATTCATTTTATCTAGTTTTCAAATCTTTAAAAATTTGTGGGGGGGGGGCATGCCATAGCTTATTGACGCTGCTAACAAACACTAGACACTTCATCACTTTTACATCTGGTTTATGTGGGTGGCCGGGAATTGAACCAGGGCCATCAGGCTTTGCAAACTAGCACCTTTAAATGCTGAGCCATCTTTCCAGCCCCCCCAGTTTTATTTTTTAATTATTCACTTTTTGCTATGCTTAGGGTTAAAAAAATTAAAGCAATTATATTAACAATTGAAACTTTTCCCTAGGTTACATTGCATTTCATTCTCTTATGTGATTTGATATTGGTGGTCTTGAACCTAGATTCTGGCATCAGACTTGAATTCCATCTCTTTTACTTATGATAGTAAAAGAAATTTTGGGCAGATATGTTTTTGTTTTTGTTTTTTGCTTGTTTTCAGATTTTTGAGATGGTTCTTTGTAGCCTAGGCTGCCTTTAAACTTGAGATCCTCCTTGTCTCGGCCTCTCAAATGCTAAATGACAGGTATGTGCCACCACCTTAGTGTTGCCAGGTTTCTTAAACCAACAGTTTCTTCATCTGTATGGTGGGAATAATAATAGTACCCGCTTCATGTGTTTATTATGTGGACCAAATGAAATATGGAAAATGATCAGCATGGTTCTTGGAAAGGGAGTAAACTCAATGAAAAATTAATACAACAGTCTCCTTCAATTTATAGTATTTCACTCTTAAACTTGGTCTCTTTGTATTTCCTAGGACACATTGGCTGTGAGTATAACTCAGCTATGTTGGGGTTCATGTGTTTTCTGATTTCTTGCCTGTCTGTTCCCCAGGTTACCTCCTATGATAGGTTGATAAAGTGATCTACAGTTGACAAATAGAAATGCTATAGAACTTCCCAGCAGTTTGGTCATTTAATACATTGTTTTGATCATTTGACATAATTGTTTAATTTCATGCCAATCCCTGTTGGGTTATTTGGCTCAAGGAGTTACTTCATGATACTATTACACATTTATTTACTAAAACTTGGGGGCACTGGTGTGTGTGTGTGTGTGTGTGTGTGTGTGTGTGTGTGTGTGTGTGTGTCTAAGGGTACATGTGTTTTCATGTGCATGTCAAAAATCAGAAGTCAATGTTGAGTGTCTTCTCTAATTGCTGTCCATATCTTTCTTTCTCTCTCTCTCTCTCTCTCTCTCTCTCTTTCTCTCTCTCTCTCCCTCCCTCTCTTTCCCTCCCTCCCTCCCTCCCTCAACAAGGTCTCTCCCTGGACCTAGAGCTCACTCATTTGGTCAGATCAGCAAACCCAAGTGCTAGGACAGCTGGATGCAGGGATCTGAGCTCAGTCCTGTGCTTTCGTAGCAAGTGTTTTTTCTGACTGAGCCATCTCCCCAGCCCTTTTTTAGCTTTTTGAAAGACTCTTACTACGTAGCCCTGGATGACCTGGAATTTACTATGTAACCAGGCTGCCCTCAAGTTTGAGCGATCCTCCTGCCTCTGCCTTTGCCTCAGGAGTGCTGGAGTGATAGGCATGGATCATCAAACCTAGCTCCTACACCTTTTCCAATAGCCAGTGTGTCATCAAATGACTTTTTGTGGGGCTGAAGAGATGGCTCCGCAGTTAAGGCGCTTGCTTGCAAAGCCTAACAACCCAGATTTAATATAGATATTAAAAAGACTTTTTGTTTGAGTTTGATGTAGCTGAGGATGACCTTGAACTCCTGATCCCCTTGACACCACCTCCCAAGTGTAAGGATTTCAGGCATGCCCCGACATGAGCTGGCAAACAAGTCTAAAAAAAAGTAACTGTATGACACTGGACACTTCTTTTTCCCTATTAGCTAGCTGGGAGGGTAAATACATATAGCAATTCAGTGCCCTCTTGAGAGTCACTTGAGGGGACTGTTAGCCTTTGTCAAGTTCAGTGAGAGAGAGCTAGGTACTGCTAACCTTAAGAGCATCTTTTCTGCATGTTAAATTATTCTTTCATTTTGCTTTGGGTTTTTTTTTTTTTTTTTTTTTTTTTTTTTTTTTTTTTTTTTTTTTTTTTTTTTTTTTTTTTTTTTTTGCTATGCTTTTTCTTGCTCTTGTCATGCTGTTTCTGCCTGTGGGGTTTGGCTATTGCATGCTGGCCAAGGGGTCTCTGCCATCAGCCCACCTACTGTGTGTTGCTACCTAAATGCAGAGATTCCAGGTGTGCACTATCATACTCTTCTTTGCCTCAGTTTATTTTTTTAATCTTTTATTTATTCATTCTCAAGCAGAGAGGTAGAGAGAGAGAGAGAGAGAGAGAGAGAGAGAGAGAACACCAGGGCCACCACCCCGTGGGTGTGGCCCATGTGGGACCTGGGGAGTTGAACCCAGGGCCCTAGGCACTAGAGGCAAGTGCCTTAACCACTGAGCCATCTCTCCAGCCCTGCCTCGGTTTATTTTTGAGACAGGGTCTCACTCTATAACCATAGCTGGTCTTGAACTTACTATGTAGGCCCAAGATAACCTCAAACTCATTGTTCCTGCAAAGGGCCTTGGGGGCTTGTTTTCTCTGCCGATTAAGGAATTCAAAGGCAGGAAACTATTTATAAGAATAAAGTTCATTTTAAAGGAAAAGCAAAGGAAGCAGAGAACACAGACTCATCATGGAGGATGGGATTCCAGAGCTGGAGACCTGCTATGCAGTGGAAGCCAGGCTTTTTACTGAATGAGGGAAGGCCTGTCTGGAGTCTATGATTGGTCAGCTTAAACAGCGATATGGGTGTTCAATGACCTACAATGCATCTTATGCTGCCCAGGTTCCAGAAAGCTCTCCAACTGAGCCAGCTGATGGGAAAATTCACTTACATGGGGAAGAATTAGGATGTGAGCCACCCTCTTTGCCATCTTAGGGTATTCTAGAAAATGACCACCTACTAATCCTATCACCTAGCCAAGAAGACTATTTAGCACCTGTAGTGTCTCATCATGGCATTACTCCTCCTACAGCCTCTCAAGTGCTGGAGATGTAAGCATGAACCAGCACTCCTGGCTATAGATTTGTTTTCTATACAAAAATTTTCAGAAGGATTTCTAACTCTTTTTCAAAAGGTTAAGAGTCACTTCTCTGGAGCTAGAGGTGATGCTGGCTGGCAGGGCACTCATCTTGAATGTGGGTGCTGGGCTCAAGCTCCTGGATACAAGAACCATTGCTCTCATTAGAATGAATCCCTTTTATGCTTTCAAGATGTTTCTGGAAGGCTATTGATTTTCTTTTACCTGCTTGGAAAGACAATTTGAAACGTGAACTCCAGAATTGAGTTTACGACTTCAGCCCCTAGCAAGCGGACTCCTGCTACAGGGGTGGGGGGTATGTCACTAGCCAGCCTAAAGATATGCAGAGTGATTTTGCACTCTGGCTGTGTTTGGTTGTGGTGCTGGCTATTTGGTGGTGTCTCTCTGCTTAGATTTATAAATAGGAGTCCACTTCTTCCACCATTTAATGGAACTTTCCCTTGGATCTGTAAGCTGAGACAAACCCTTTTTCCTATAAACTATGTCTGGTTTGGATGTTCATCCCAGCAATGTACAGCTAACTACAACACCCAGCTGTTTAAACAAAATTTACCGGGCTGGAGAGATGGCTCAGAGGTTAAGGCACTTGCCTCCAGTGCCTAAGGCCCTGGGTTCAATTCCCCAGGACCCACATATGCCAGACCCACAAGGTGGTGGCCCTGGTGCGCTCTCTCTCTCTCTCTCTCTCTCTCTCTCTCTCTCTCTCTCTCTCTCTCTCTGTATTTCTCTGCTTGAAAATGAATAAAATATTTTTAAAAAATTTACCCATGCATGTGTATGTGTGTGCACATGTGCATGCCAGGGCCTCATGTCACTGCAAATGAATGTCAGATGCTTACATCACTTTTTGCATTTGGCTTACATAGGTGGCTTGGGAATTGAACCCTGGCTTCATGATAACAGAGAAACATGGCATTGGCAGGTGGAAAACTGCAGCAGGAGAGTGAACCTATCCTGAGCAAGAGGGAGCTGACTCTAACACCCCTCAGCCTACCTCTAAGAAACACTCCTCAGAAATTGCCGACGGCTGAGGATGGAGCATTCAGGACCCATGAGTTGGTAGGGCACCTCAGATTCAGCTCACCTGAGCTTTAAACCTTTCATGCAGACGGAGTTTCATTAGTCAGAGCTGTAGAGAGAAAACCACTGGATTATACTCTGCTATTTAAATAATTTACATTCTTTCTCTCTAGCAGTTACTAGGCTTTTCATGCATATATCTCTAAACGTTATCAGCATTTTCATTAAATTATATATAGAAAGAAAATTAAGATTTAAATGCTTAAGTCTTTTTAAAAAACAAAAGGAATTCTTAGCCAGGTGTGGTGGCTCACTCCTTTAATCCTAGCACTTGGGAGCCAAAGGTAGAATGTGAGCCTGGGACTACAGAGTGAGTTATAAATCATCCAGGCTAGGGTGAGACTATACCTCATAAGATAAAGGGGAGGGGGATTTTTCATTGAATATTGTTCTTTTTATTTAAATTTGGACTTTGTAGCAGAGAGTTTTTTTGATCACCATTTCTCCTAATATTTTTTGTTTGTTTGTTTTTGTTTTTTGTTTTTCTAGGTAGGGTCTCACTCTAGCCCAGGCTAACCTGGAATTCACTATGTAGTCTCAGGGTGGCCTCTAACTCCTCTACCTCTGCCTCCTGAGTGCTGGAATTAAAGGTGTGTGGCCTTTGGGACTAACTTCTTTTACTTAGGAATGTAATGGGGTGAGCTGGGGGTTAGAATTTAGATAATGCCCAGCAAAAACTCCACTGTACCCCAAAATTTAAGGAATACCCGAATTCTTGTCTACAAAATATTAAAATCATAGACAACCAGATATTAAAGTATAGTAGGAGACTTTATTATTTAAGGGAACACGGGGAGTTAGAGTTCTCCAGCCACCAGTGTGGGGAGAAAACATGGAGCGTGTTAACAGAATTTATGCTGTTCAGCTAAACGGGCAGCAGAAAAAAAGATAACAGAGGGCTCCCATCATGAGGAAAAAGATTCATGTGGGAAAAATCTGGAGCCTTCCCTCCCATTATTCCATTAGGATATAGAATGTATTCCATTAGGCTGGGTGGGGGAAGGCCTTAACCTTTCTAAGGCCTGGAGATTTAGAAGTCCTTCTGCTGGCCTGCCATGTGAGGAAGAGAGGGCAGATTAACTGTTCAGTCAGTATTTCCTGCCCAAGGTGGGAAGGTTGACAGGTGGTTGGGTCATGCCTGACCAATTAGTTTTAGCGGCTAGGTTTTAGCTCTAGCTAGACACCTCCCACTGAAAGGGAAGGTGTCTCTGGAGAGTGCCTGAACCTTCACAGGAACATGTTTCCAAGGTTTATCCCTGTTATCTTTTTGATAGGTTCTTAACGGCATGCTGACCTGTTCTGTAGGAAAAAGAGATGAAGTAAAAAATAAATAAATAAAAAAAGATGAAGTGACTTTTAAAAATATTTTTATTTATTTGAGGAAAAGGGTGTGTGTGTCAGGGCCTCTTGCTGATGCAATGAAACTCCAGACACATGCACCACTTTGTAAATCTGGCTTTTCTGTGGGTGTTGGAGAATTGAACCCAGGCCAACAGGCTTTGCAAGCAAGCGCCTTTAACCACTGAACAATTTCCCCAGCCCTGACATGGTTTTTTTAAGTAAAGAAATTTTACTTCTGTCTCATGACTCAGTGTCAGTTACAAATGATGAGAAAAGCTCTTTCTAGCTGCAGACTGAAGAATGTGGTGAGGAAGATTCCGTGCTTTACTCCTTAGCTGCCTTTCTATGCTTGAATAATGTCCTAATTGTTGGTATGTCTTTCAATACAGAGGAAATAATATGCAACTCTATGGGATCATTGTAACCAAGACTCTTGTACCACTGTCACTTGTGTTTGCTGTTTTTTCTGTGACTGATTTTTCTGCTCACTTTTTACATAACCAAGGCATTACATAATTTCTAGACTTACGTGCTACATTTTCAGTTAAGTGAGCCTTATGAGCTAAAAGCTGGACATTTTATTTTGAGATAACCAGCTATTGTATATTACAGGCTGAGCATCCCTAGTATGAAAGCGCAAAATCCTTAAGATGCTCAAAAACTTGAGAATTTTTGAGCACCAACATGATGTCACAAATTAGAATGTTACATACTGGGGCTAGAAAGACAGCTCAGGGATTAGGGTGCTTGCCTGCAAAAACTAAGGACCCAGGTTTGATTCCCAGCACCCACATAAAGCCCATAGACAAGGTGGCACATGAATCTGGAGATTGTTTTCAGTAGCTAGAGGCCATGGTGAACATATTCTCTCTCTCTCTCTCTCTCTCTCTCTCTCTCTCTCTCTCTCTCTCTCTCTCTCTCTCAAATAATATAAAAGAAAATTACATTCTAGAACTCATGTGACAGGTCACAGTTAAAACACCAAGCTCAGTATTGCATAAAGCTAGATTTAGGCTACGTGTATTCAGTAAATGTGATTTTCATGTTTGCACTTGTGTCCCACCCCCAGTATTTCACATCACACACACACACACATATTTAAGAATTTGAAAAATTCCAAAACTTGATACATTTATGGCCCCAAGCATTTTAAATAAGGGATATTCAACCAGACAGCATAAATGATACTGGATATAGTGAGGTGGTTAGATGGTGAGAGTTAATTAGTACCAAAGGCTGTAACTCTGATTCTGTGAAGGGAATTAGTAAATGCATTGCTGTTGCCCCAGACTACTTCCTGTGTCACATTAAGATTACATTGGAATGTCAAATTTTTCTGTGTTCTAATTAGTTATCTGTGGTACCATAAGAGAGCATCCCTAGTTGTATATATTTTTCTGAGCTAGAACTTGGATCTGTGATCTGGTCTCCTGAATGTCTGTGAATACAAAATCATTCAAAGATAGTACTGACCTAGGTAATCAGTGTATGAGAAGGGTTTAAATGGCAGTGAGTGACAGAAACCCTCCAGCAAGTGAATTAAGAAAAGGTAGGCATTGGGCCCAGGGAGATGGCTCAGTGATTAAAGGTATTTGGTTGCAAAGCCTGCTGGCTCTGTTTCAGCCCCCCAGTACTCACGGAAAGAGATACACAAATATGTGGTACATGTGTCTGGGAGTTCATTTGCAGCAGCAAAGAGGCTTTGTGAGCCCTCACTTCCTCACTCTCTTCCTCCTCCTCTCCCTCTTTTCCTCTCGCTCTCTTTTCCCTCTTTCTTTCTCCTTCCCTTAAATAAATTAAAAGATTGGAATTTCTTTCCCCATGAATGTGAAAGTTGGCACAGTGTGGAGCATCAAGGCATAGGGACCTTATAATACTTCCTCCCATTTCCTTTTTACCATTCCACCTTCAAGTATAGTATAAAACTCAATCCCAAATCCCTTTTTCAGTTCTACATACAGAACCCATGCTAGGCGAACACTACCCCTGAACCATACTCCCAGCCCTCAAAACTCCTTCCTATTGAGCAGAATAGTGGCATGCAGCCCCATTACGCAAACCGGATGGGAAAGGGGATGAAACAGAAAGTAGAGGGCAGTTGTCAGTGCTTTGTAACCATAATTCCCAGACACTCATGTCCACCTACTGCACTTGTATACTAGTAGGCAGAGATGAGGACAGACCTAGCTACAAGGAAAGTTGGGTAGTGTAGCCCTGTGTCCAGCTAAGACATTCTGATTACATGCCAGAAAGAGAAAGAGATACTGTATCTACTGGGGGAGCAGATGCTGTATCACTACTGGGAAGCAGGAGAAGAGGGAAACATCAGTCTTGGCTACAGTCTTGTCACTGAGTCATAAAAGGGAAACCAAAGTAGTTACCACTTTTTCTCTTCCGCTAAAGGATTTTGTGTTTCTAACAGCGGATACTGATCCTCTCAATAGAACTGTTCAGAGAAAAAAGACTAACAACTTGGTGTCTCTTGAGAATATTTTGTTCTCAGGGGCTGAGGAGATGACACAATGGCTAATGGGGCTTGCTTGAAAAGCCTGATGGCTAGCCTGGTCTACATAGCAAGATGCGGTCACACACACACACACACACACACACACACACAAAAAGGACTGGCGAAATGACTCAGTGGTTTAAGGCACTTCCCTGCAAAGCCTAACAACCCAGGTTCAATTCCGCGGTACCCATGTAAAGACAGATGCCCAAAGTGACACATGCATCTGGAGTTCATTTGCAGTAGCTAGAGGCCTTGATGTGCTCAATCTCTCTCTCTCTCTCTCTCTCTCTCTCTCTCTCTCTCTCTCTCTCTCTCTCTCTCTCTCTATCTCTATCTATCTATCTCTATCTATCTATCTATCTCACTACTTCAAATAAATATTTTTAAAAGGAGGGGGAGGGGAGGAAGTAGATGAAGAAGCAAGATTATATCATTCTCTTTTATGTAATTATGTTAATACAAGAGCCGATCCAAAAGAGACCTGCCAAAGCTGATATTATGGTTTATGAGTCAACCTAGTGTGGAGTGAATTAGTATGATTCCTGCACAAAGCTCAGGAACCCTGGAAAAATGATCAGAAGGGAGTAGAGCCAACCTTGGACATACTTGGAGCATGTACCTTTCAGGCTCATTAGTCCTAACTAGTAGAGGGAAGTCAGCATTGTCTAACATTTCCTCTATGAAATTAAAATAAAAATAGTGTTTTGCATAATGAAGATTTCAGTAGTAGTAGTAGTAGTGTGTGTGTGTGTGTGTGTGTGTGTGTGTGTGCATGCATGTGTATTCGTAAGGCAGGGTCTCACTCTAGCCCAGGCTGACCTGGAACTCACTCTGTAGTTCTAGGCTGGCCTCAAATTCAACCATCCTCCTACCTCTCTGCCTCCCAAGTGATGGGATTAAAGGCGTGTGCCAGCACACCCAGTTTTAATTTTTTTTAATAAAGGAAAGAATGCTTTCAGGACAACAAATGATATTTGAAATCTTTTTGTTGTTGTTGTTTTGTTTTGTTTTCGAGGTAAGGTCTTGCTCTAGTTCAGGCTGACCTGGAAATTACTATGTAGTCTCAGGGTGGCCTTGAATTTACAGCGATCCTCCCACCTCTGCCTCTGGAGTGCTGGGATTAAAGGCTTGCGCCACCACGCCCAGTTGAGATCTTTTTTTAAAAAATTAAGAAGAGCTAGGCATGTTGACACAGCCTTTAATCCTAGCACTCGGGGACTGAGGTAGGAGGACCACTGTGAGTTCAAGGCCAGCCTGAGACTACATAGTGAATTCCAGGTCAGCCTGGGCTAGAGTGAGACCCTACCTCAAAAAAAAAGGAAGAAAGAAAAAGGAAAGAAAGAAAAAAAAGACTGATAAACTGGCGCATATATTTGCTGGCTTTTTTCTTCCCTTTTGATGTTCCAAGGTGTTCTGTTCATTTTCATTTTCTTTCTATTAAGATAACATTTTTTCCCCAAGGCTCACCTGGAACTCGCTCGATAGCTCCAGGCTGACCTCATTCTACTCATGGTGATCCTCCTGCCTCAGCCTCCTGGGAAGGAGTGTAAGAGCCACAGAGTGGTTAGGAATACCCTGAGGCACGGTCCCCCCACATGAATACCATAGCCCCACTGAGGAAGGTCTCCAGAGAAACAAGAACTGGAGCAAAGGGATACAAAAGAATAACCTGTTATAATTAATATAAAATAAAAATATAATAAAGCAGACTTAATACTCACCCACCATGACTCAGGGAACTGAGCAGAAGAGGGGGCGGAAAGAATGTAAGAGCCATGGTGGGGGAGAATATCCAGAGACATCACCCCCCTCAGTAACAACACACAAAAGGGGAAGATAAAAACCACTGGCTACCTGTGGTGCAGTTCATAACCCCCTTATCCTATGGACAGATCCAGTGTGCGCACCGAGGAGGGACCCCAAACAAACATGGACACCTTCACAAGAGTAGCTCGTACAACATACATACTTAGAATAAAGATATTAACTTAAAAAATAATGAAGAATATCTTGATTTCCTTGCATTCCTGAAGGATATTGTTGCTGAATATAAGATTCTAGCTTTAGGTTGTGGCTTTTTTTCTTTCAGCAATTGAAAATGTGATTTTTTTCTTCTTGCCTCTCTTGTTTCTAATTAAAAATTTCCTGTCCTGAAAACTATTTTCCTCCCTAAAGGTAATAAATGCTTCTCTCTGGCTGGTTGAGTCTTGCTTCTGCCTTTAGTTCTCAGGTGTTTCACTAGGATGGGTTTCCGTGCAGAGCTCTTGGGGTCTGTGCTCAAGGAGCTCGGCCTCTTGCCTCTGTACCTAAGTCTTCTGAGCTGCTGAGCTCGCTCTTTCCTTCTCCGTGAATGCTAACTTTGCTTAGTCTCCCTGTCCTGGTGGCTCATGTTTTATCTTCTCCCTTCTCTGTTGCTTCCCTGGGATCATTTCTATGCCTGTCTTCCATTTCAGTGATGCCACCTTCTCCCCTCTCCATTCTGCTGCTAGGTCTCTCCACTAAGGTTTTAGTTATGTGTTCCTAAGTCCTGTAATTGTTATTTTGTTCTTTATGTATCTTCTACTTAATTTGTTGAGACTTCTAATATTTTTCACTTGTTTCAAGAAAATTCATAATTGCTTGTTGGAATATTTTTAATTATTTACTTGTGTTTGTGTGTGTATATATGTACATGTATGTGAGTGGGTGGATGTACTAGGATCTCTTGCCCCAATACATGG
The DNA here is from genome assembly GCA_004024765.1 of Zapus hudsonius. NCBI lineage: Eukaryota > Metazoa > Chordata > Mammalia > Rodentia > Dipodidae > Zapus > Zapus hudsonius. Next base: position 12,200 of record PVHP010014593.1, read on the forward strand.
GTGGCTGGGGAATTGAACCCTGGGCCAATAGGCTTTGCAAGCACATGCCTTTAACTATTCAACCTTCTTCCCAGCCTCCCAAAACTTTTACTGTGGCTGCTTTAAAACCTTTGTCAGATAATTCTGACATTCACTGTCTTCTGTGCTGGCATCGCTTCAGTGTCCTTTTTGATTTAGTGTGTGATCTCCTTAGTCTTTGTTATGAGAAACAATTTCAATTGAAAGCTGGACATTTTCTGTAACATAAGACTCTAGATTTTATTTGACCTCTGTGTTAGATGGCTTCCTTATAGCATTCTGGCAGTAAAAAATAGCTGGAGGTGTGTGGTACTTCCTCATTAATGCCAAGTGAGGGTAGAAGTCCAGGATCCCCCCAGCATCTTGAGGGTGCTCTTGTTATTACTGGAGACTTACTGTCACTCCTTCTCTGGGAAAGGAAGAGTGATTGTTCATCCCACGTGGTGGCAAAGTCTTCATTGTCCACCTCCAGTATCGCTGGAGAGGGGCGGAATCAGGGTCCACGTGTGGTCTGCATTACCACTTGGCAGGGTTTACCCAGCATTCTACTTGACCTTTTCTTAAACATTTTTGAGTGTGTGCACATCAGGGTCTCTTGCCACTCACTATAGATTGTAGCGGCCAAGCTGGGGGTTAGAACTTAGATAGTACCCAGCAAATTCCAGTGTACCTCAGATCTTAAGGAATACCCTAATTCTTGTCTATAAAGTTAAAGAATTAAAATTAGTGGGAGACTTTATTTAAAGGAAAATGGGAAGTTACAGAGATCTCCACCATTAGGCTGTGGTGGGGGCTGGGGGAACCTTACCACAGACCTGGAGAGTCAGAGGTCCTTCTTCTAGGCCATGTGTGTGAGAAAAGAGACAGAATTATCTGTCCATTGAGTATTCCCTGCCCCAGGTGAGCAGAGAGACAGCTGGTTGGTCCATACCTGACCAATCAGTTTTACTGCCTAGGTTTGAACTCTAGCTAGAAACACCTCCCATTCAAGGGGAGGGGGTCTATGGAACTTGCCTGAAGGAGTTAACTCTCACAAGATGAACACTGGATACTTACAACACTTTTTGCATCTGCTTTTTATGGGTGCTGAGGAATCAGCCTGGCTTTGCAAGCAAGCACCTTGATCCTCTCAGCCCCTGTTGATCTTTTCTAATGCTCTCCCAGCAGGAGAGCTCTCCCTTTGGCTTTCGCTGCACAAATAGGGGTGTAACCACAGAGCTTCCTCAGATGGTTAGCTTGAAGTAATTTCTGTCTAATATTTTCTGTCGCCCTGTGATAGCGCTTTTGTGGTCATTTGATAGAAAGAGCAGGGTTTTGATGCTTTTTCTTGTCTTTACCTATTGGCATTCTGTTTAGCCCATTTCTCCAGCTCCACATCTGTGATATGTTAGACAAACAATCCATAGGAACTCACCTATCATGCTGCTCCTTGAGACTGTGTCTCTAGACAGTGTATGCCTTCTCTCAACCTTTTGGAGTCTTTCTGCACTGGTTTTATATATAATGGCCAAGGGTTTTAGTTGAACTTAGCTGGAGAATCAGGGGAGTAGTATGTCTACTCCATCCCTCTGGAGTCAGAAGTGTCCCTGGCTCTTTTGATTGAGGTGTAGACAGAAGCTGTTGTCTTTCATCATTCAGTGTCTTATTTGATAACCATAACTCACATTTCTCAGCTAAACACTATGTGTCCGAGTGAATGCTTTCCATATAGTAATTTAACTACTGTGAAGCCCTATGAAGTAGTTATTAATATTACTCTGTTCAATCAGATTTTAAAATTAAGGCATAGAAAAGATAACATGATCAAAGTTCTGGCAAACTTACGATGTTTAGAGCCCAGGCTCTCTGATTACAAGCCAACTATATTACTTATAGCCTAAGACAAATCACCAGAAGTTCTTTTGTTTCCCTTGTGGCAACTTGAATTTTCTGTCTATTAAAAAAAAAAAAAAAAAAAGAAGGGTGGTGGCACACACCTTTAATCCCAGCACTGGGGAGGCAGAGGTAGGAGGATCACCATGAGTTCAAGGCCACCCTGAGACTACATAGTGCATTCCAGGTCAGCCTGGGCTAGAGTGAGACCCTACCTCGAAAAAAAAAAAAAAAAAAAAAAAGAAGGAAGCTCCCAGAATTTGAGAGGTCAAGGTAAGAGGAGTGCTGTGAGTTTTAAGAGCAGTCTGGGTTACAGAGTAAGTTCCAGGTCAGTCTGGGCTACAGTGAGACCCTACCTCAGTATATATAAGTTTGGGCTGGAGAGATGGCTCAGTGGTTAAGGCACTTGTCTAATGGTTCAGTTCCCCATATAAAGTCAGATGCACAAAGTGTAGTGCATGTATCTGAAGTTTGTTTGCAGTGGCTGAAAGCCCTGGTGCGGCCCATTCATTCATATTCTCTCATCCTCTCTCTCTGTCTCTCTCTCTGTCTGTCTCTCTCTGTCTGTCTCTCTCTGTGTCTCTCTGTCTCTCTGTCTCTCTCTCTCTCTCTCTGTCTTCTCAAGCTTATTTTGGCTTACAGTTCCAAAGAATGGCAGGAGCAGGAAGCCAGCTCATATCATCACATCATACTCCTACATACTCTTCGCTCTATATATATATAAATAAATAAAACATTTTTAAAAGCCAGAAAAGGACACAGACATAGAAAACAAATAACAAAATGGCACATAAATTCAAATGTAGTAGTAACACTGTAAAGTCTGTCAGCTAAAAGCAGAGGTTGGCAATCCAGATATAAAAAACAAAGGGGTGGTGGGGGTGGTGATGTAGCTTAGCTGGTAGAATGCTTACTTCCCATCCACAAAGCCCAGGTTTCATCTCCAGCACTGCATACAGTGAGTGTGGTAGCACACACCTATCATACCAGCACTTGGGAGGTAGACACAAGGATCCAGAATTTCTAAGTTGGGGACTAATTAAAGAGAAAAATAGATAGTCAGCCCTCCAAAAGTAGTTTCTGTATCCTTAGATTCAAACAACCATTGACCAAAACTGTCGGAGAAAGATTGTGCCTGTACTGAACATAAAAAGCATGGTAGGAACAAGGAGCTAGCTCATATCATCACATCAACAGGGAGGAAGTAGAGAGCAATGAATGTTGAATGCTCAGCTCACTTTCTCCTTTTTATGCAGTCCATGTGCAAACTCAGCCCGTGGGATGGTGCCACCCAGAGTTAGGGTGAGTTCTCCCACCTCAGCTAACCTAATCTCCATGGTGACTCTAAATCGTGTCAAGTTGACAACCAGAGGTTAACCATCACATGTCACATGGCTGTGGCACTTAGGAACTCACAGCAGCTGTGGTTACCTGAACAAGACTGAGCCTGCTAGCATTCCATCATGGGTTGAGGGGGGGCTCACAGGCCTCATCCCTCCCTGTGGACTTGGCAGTAAGTGGTCCTGAAGAAGGAGGGAGACATTTCCTTCAGGGGTAGATCCACTGATAAACCACCCATGCAACCCTAATAAAACTCACTGGATCACACATACAAAAATAGAAGGGGTGACGCAGGGCTGGGGGAAATGGGTCTTGACCCCCTTAGTTCTTATCTCAAGTGTGTCAAAGAATTGATGAGCCAGATGGAGTGTCTTACACAAACATCACACTTTGTTCAAATAGTACCGGGATAAGAGGAAAGGGGGGAAAATGGAATAAAGGAAAAGAAAAGGTGACCCACCACCATGTGGCCTGATGAACTCATGAAGACCATCATGCTTTTCAAGAGACTGAGGAAAGAGAATCCATGATAAAATTGTTCTCTTCCCCCCACACACACAACATTTGCCAGTGGGGGGAGAAATAATCTTACCACCACCTCGCAGAGCACCATGCTTGTGCCCCCAGACCCAGGTGGAAGAAGACTCTGGGTCCTGGATGAGCTTTAGAGTTTGAAATCTTGCTGGAGGAGGGCCCTCTCCAAGGTACCACCTGATTGGTCTGGACCTAGGAGGCCCACCTTCATCTGGGTGTTCCCAATGCTTGGCTAGGGAGGAGCTGAGATCAGAGTGGGCTAGCCCTGGCTGACATCCTCTCTCACAGGGGGCTGGGATGGGGACAAGAGAGGGTTATGGGGTCTGTGGCCATACCACCCTGAATGTGCCCAATCTCTTCTGATCACAGAAGCTAAACAGGGATAGGCCTGGCTAGAGGGAATGGGGGTGAATGTGATAAAAAAAAAAATATATATATATATATATATATTGTGTCCCCCCCCCCAAAAAAAAAGCTGCAGGTAGAGACCAGATGTAAACACTTGCCCAACATGTCCTCAGTACAGAAACAGCAGGGACTTCGCTGGTCTGTGCCTGAGTACCTCATCATTTAGGTCTATGACAAGGACAAAATACAGAAGAAGAATCAAGATTTACATTTTTTTTTCTACTGATGACTTAAAAATTGGGAGAAAAAAATGGAGAGAAAAGTGCCAGGCTTTTTATAATAGAGAACTCAGCCTTCTCATATTCCAGTCCTCCAGAGGATCTGATGTGTCAGAGCTCTCTTTTCCATCAGCCCAATCCAAGCACCCTGAGCTTGTCTGAGCCACAAGAGAACCAGGAACACTGATTTGCATTTCAAATTATTCCAGCCTTGCTTCTACCCAGGTCAGAGTTTAAACCAATGGCTTTCGTTGTCTCTTTCCCAGAACTGGTGCGAGTATTCCTGGGTTATTTCTTTTACCTTAATGGAATAAGATCTCTCTCCTAAGAAGTTTTTAAAGTGCTGAGTTGGGAGGCTGCTGGATTCAGAGAAGAGCCTTGCCTATATGATGGCTTTGGCTTTTTCTTGTCATTCAGGCTAAAAGTGCAAATGGACAGGTTTGGGGTTTTTGGTTTGTTTCTCCTTTGGAACTCAAACTCAAGGGAATGGCTTATTACCTGGAGAACAAATCCATCTCTTCACTTATAGTGCTGTCTACAGTAAAGGAACACAGAATTTGAGAGCAGTTAGGGTGTGATGGACCAAGTATAAAACCCCTTTGACTCAGCCTGATTTGCATTTTGTTTTCCGGTCTTTGGACAGTGTTCAGTTTGTCTCCCAGTCCCTCCAAACTGTGCATTGCTCATCTCTCACTCTTTAACCTTTGAGCCCATTGAGAAGGGACCCCAGACTCCAAATCCCTGTCAGTGCCAGGGATGACCCTGAAGAGGAAACAAGACAGAAGCTTGGGGCTGAAAATGTGACTGCAGAATGGGGGGGGGGGGGGCTCAGATCACTGAGTTCAAATCTCCAGATGCCATGTAAACAGAGAAGGGGGGGAAGGAGAGGGAGGTGGTGGGAGGGAGAGGAGAGAGGACACTGACTCAAGCTCCAAACACGACCAGGTGGAACAGCGCATGTTCCACTCCAATCACTACAAGTGAGCAGATGGGCACATACATGTGCATACACCACACATGCACACAGAGAAAACAAAACACAAGCTTGGAAGCACCAGGAACCCACATGCAAAGCCAGAGGGCATTAGGACCCTGCAGGCAATAGAATCAGCATTCACCTTGCCCCTCCCCTAACCCTTCCCAAGCTCTTAGGCAGAGGTAGGGCCCTGGAGCTGCTTGGGAGCCTGCTGGAGTCTGCCATTCCCATCATCTCAACAGAGGGGGGTGGGTGAGCAGATCCAGTGGCATGGGCAAATCTGGTGTAGTGCTGGGGGGGGGGGGGGGCTTGGTGCTTCGGGCCCTGAGGCCCCAGAGGAGCCATATGAGCTATCTGGAACATGGCCACCCCATACTGATTGCCCACATAGTGGGTGGGCAGCTCCTGCATCGCCCAGGTTTGGCCAATTGAAAGTGCTGGTTTCTCTGAGGCCAGCATGCCTGTGCTTCTTTGCCCAGGCTCATATCCCAGGAGGCAGGGTCCAGGCACCCTGAAAGGAAGGAACAGTGAAGGGAGTGGTGCCGTACCAAGTGCCCTGGGGAAAGAAAGGTAGGAGAAGTGAGGAAGGGAGAACCAGCCTAGATCTTGCCTCCAGCTGTTAGAGGAACAAAGTGGTTCTTCAGGATCCCCCCCAAACACACACACACACAAGGTCAGGTTCTGGAAACATGTGGTAAAGTAATAGAAATGGAGACAGTTTATTAAGAGAGAGGCACTCCTGAGAGAGCAAATGAGCTACTGAGCTGGAATAAGGAATATACTTTTTAAAATCCTGGCTAGGGATTAGTTTATCCACTCTGCCTCCAGCTTTACCTGGGTGCTGAGAATCAGCACTCTTAAATGTTGAGTCATCATGTCCCCAGACTCCCCCCCTTTTATTAATGAAATGATGAGGTGCTTTGAAATTGGGCAGATACACTCAGCTTAGCTGTACTCAGTGCTGGGGATGGGGGTACGGGGAGTCTGGGGAGAGAAGCTTGTAGAATTGTGCCTGGTGGTGTTCCGTGAAGTTAGCTGGTCCTCCTTTGTCATCTTTGGGTTCTTCTGATCTTGCAAGGCTGGTGTGTGTGTGTCACGGAAACTCACTTCCCCACAGTTTCCACTGGCAAGGCCACTTGTGTGACTGGCCAGCTTGGTTCTGACTGAGTAGCCATCTGACTGCTTCTCCACAGAGATCTCAGCTGGTTTGCTTACACATCCTAGCTTGCAGAAGAAGAGCTTACTGTGTGTTGTCTTGCCTGTGTTGTTCCCCAGGTTTTCATAGGGGAGGCTTCTAATCTGCCATCTTACCTGAAAGTCGTCTTTTCTTTGACAACCAGAATACCTCTAATCCTCCTAAGAAAATAGTCAAATTCCTTAGCATCATCTAATCCTGAGCCTGTGTTCAATTTTCAACAGGTGTCTCAAAGTGCTCTTTTTTGGGTTGGTTTTTAAAATTTATATTTTAAAACTTAAAGAGGAGCAACTTAAAATAGGGAAATGGGAGGTGAAACAGATCATGAAGGCTTGGTCCATCTTCAGTGGCCTCACTTAAAAAATTCTAGTTTTCATACTGTAAGATAGATATGGTGAAAGCTTTAATAAAAACTAAAGTTCAGTAGATTGCTATCCTATATAACCATGCACTCATCACCTTAGACTGTTAGACCAACATAGTAATTGTAGCTCTGCCAAAACAAGAGAGGGAAAGACCTAGAATGCATTCTCATCAGCATGTCTTTTGCGATTTCCACCTCTCTCTTAGTGAGGAGTAAATGGGAGTTCATAGTTCCTATCTCTGGGCACCAGGTTAGCAGGCTACTTGATACAGAAGCTCAGAGGGGCGTGTGGAGTGTCTCCTGAGGAAGAAACGGGCACTTAGCTTGGTGGGACGCTCTGTAGAGACTTGATCATTTATTCTGGCATCTGCCGTAGAAGGTTGAAATGAGGAGTAAATAAACAATGTCAGTAAAGTTGTTAGACTGCATCTGACTTAATACAGCTGGGAGTGGGCTGCGCATTGGCAGTGCGCACCTTAAATCCTAGCGCTCAGGAAGCAGAGGTGGGAGGCCCACTGTGATTTCAAAGGCAGCCTGGGACTCCAGAGCGAGTGCCTCAGGGAAGGCAAAACCCCCCAAAGCTGGGAGTAGTGATGCTGAGGTAGGAGGACTCCCCTCCCAGGAGTTGAATTCCAGGTTAACTTGGGCTAGAGTAAAACCCTGACTCAATGCTCCCACAAAAAAAGGTGGGGGAGGAAGAAACGTGAAACCATAAGTTACTGTTAATTTTGATATGTTGGCTGTCAGGCTTTTTTTTTACACCAATAATTCACACATGTGTATTTACAAAATCAGTTTCATATTTTGCTTGGTTTTGGTTTTATTTTTGAAGTGCTAGAGATTGAGCCAAGCTAGACAAGCTCTCTGCCACTGAGCTACACCAGCCCCTATTTCATATTTTATGTGCAGTTATCTCTTCTGTTGTTCCCATGTATCTTTTATTTGTGTGTGCATGCGTGCGTGCGTGCGTGTGTGCGTGCGTGCGTGCGTGCGTGCGTGTGTGTGTGTGTGTGCGTGTGTATACCAGGGTCTCTGGCCAGTGCAAACAAATGCCCATCCAGTTTTATGTGGAAGAACTGGTCATTGAACCCAGGCCTGTAGACTTTGAAAGCGAGTACCTTTAACTGCTGTACCATCTCCCTAACCCTTTTTATTTCTTTTGACATTAAATTTTACCTAAAACATGGGTTTTTGTGATCCCACAATGTAGCATTTGATGCTACATAATAATCATCAAATATTGTTAATTTACAGGTTATTATGTTAAAAGTTAGTCTAAGAAGTCAATATATTTTTCTTTCTTTTTGTACTTTGAGGGTAAATATTTTCATGTTCATTGAAGTGATCAGTGGACACATGCAAATCGAAACTCTTCTATAAAATCTCAAATAAGTATTCAGTGAATGTCTGGTATGATGAATACGCAAATGGCAAGAACATTAATGTTTTAGTCTAACTTGTTTCAAATGAGGTCAAGTATTAGAAGCTGTTTATCTCAGCCAGTCATGGTCACTCATGCTTTTAACCCAACGCTCAGGAGGCTGAGGAAGGATGATGGGAGTTTGAGACAGCCTGGGCTACAGAGTGAGTTCCAAACCAGGTTAAGCTAGAATGAGACCCTGCCTCAAAAAAGGAAAAAGAAAACTTTTACCTGTATATATGTATAATGCTGTCTTGGTTCTGAGTCTTTTTAAAAATATTTTATTTATTCATTTTTAAGCAGAGAGAGAGAGAGAGAACGCACACCAGGGCCACCACCTTGTGGCTCTGGCTTATGTGGGTAATGGGGAATTAAACCCAGGGTCTTAGGCACTGGAGGCAAATGCCTTAACCACTGAGCCATCTTTAAGTATGTGTGTGTCTACATATTTTGAGACAAGGTCTTTTTTAATGTTTTATTTATTTATTTGCAAGCAGAGAGAGAGAGAGAGAGAGAGAGAGAGAGAGAGACCAACAGAGAATGATAATGGGTATGCCAGGGCCTCCTGCCTCTGCAAAGGAACTCCAGATGCATGTGCCACTTTGTGCATCTGGTTTACGTGGGTTCTGGGGAATTGAACCAGGATCCTTAGGCTCTGGAGGCAAGCGCCTTAACCACTGAGCCATCTCCCCAGCTCCAAGACAGAGTCTTTCTGTGTAATCCAGGCTGGCCTTAAACTGATGGCCATCTCCCTGCTTCAGCTTCCCACGGGCTAGAATTACAGGAACACACCACCAGTGCCTGGCCACACCTAATCCTTTCCCCTCTTTTCTCTCCCCACAGTTCATCCATGAGCTCGGATTTCCCACATTACAACTTCAGGATGCCTAACATTGGATTCCAGAATCTGCCTCTCAACATATATATTGTGGTTTTTGGTACTGCAATATTTGTCTTCATCCTTAGTTTACTCTTCTGTTGCTACTTGATTAGGTAATCAATTCATTTCTTTTATTTCCATATATGTTAAATAGTCAAGTTTATACCCTCAGATTTAACCAATTTTCTAAGTCAATTGTGGCTCAGCATTTTAATCTTCTGGGAGTTACAGATCAGTGATCCACCTTCAAGCGGTCTTCAAGCCTCTTTGCTGTGTAGGAAAACAGTTGTCTTCATTAATCTTTGTTCCAACACATTGGCACCTGAGTCAGATGCACTTGTGACATTGTTTTTCCTCAAAATTTAATCCTTCAGAATCGCTTCTCCAGAGGGATGTTGCATCAGCGTTCTCTGCAGTCATTAAGGGGCAGAAAATGAGGTTCAAGGGTCCGGGAGATAGCTCAGTTGACTTGAGTTTGATCTCCAGTCCCCATGCAAAAATACATTCATGGAGGCAGAGGCAGAGATCTCTGGTCCAACCACTCTAGCTTAATCGGAAAGCTCCAGACCAGTGAAAGACCTTGTCTCAAAAAAGGTGCCCAGTGTTCCTAAGGATAACACCTGCCTGAAGTTGTACTCTGGCCTACACATACATGAACCCAAACATACAAACATTTTGAAAAAGAAAGCAAGGGTCTGGGGAGATGGTTCAGTGATTAATTGCAAAGCCTGCCAGCCTAGGCTTAATTCCCCAGCCACCCACGGAAAACTAGACCGGGAAGTGGCAAGAGGTCTACCCATACACACACATGCAAATAATTTTTTTAAAAAATATTTTTATTTGTTTATTTGCAAGCAGAGAGAGATTGAAGAGAGATCTAGGGGGAGAGAAAGAGAGAAGAGAGAGAGAGAAAGATGGATGTGCCTGGGCCTCCAGCCGCTGTCAAAGGAGTCGTTACATGTGGCTTCTTCTGCTTCTGGCTTTACGTGGGTACTGCAGAATCAAACTCTGGTCCTTTGGCTTTGCAGACAAATGCCTTAACTGCTGAGCCATCTCTACAGCCCTAAATAAAAATTTTAAAAGAGGGCTGCAGAGATGGCTCAGAAGTTAAAGGAGCTTGCTTGCAAAGTCTGACAGTTACTCAGTACCAACATAAAGCCAGATGTACAAAGTGGTGCATGCATCTGGAGTTTGGGGTGGCTAGAGGCCCTGGTATACCCGTATTCTCATTCTTTCTCTCTCTCTCTCCCTCTCTCTCTCTCTCTCTCTCTCTCTCTCTCCCTCTCTCCCTCTCTCTCTCTCTGTCTGTCTGTCTGTCTTTCTCTTGCTCATCTTTCAAATAAACAAATACAGATATTTTAAATAAATTAAAAAAGCCAAGGCAGTACCAAAGACAGGACCATACTTTTAGAAGGCAATGTTTTGTGGCCTCTCAAGAGCTTAAGCCTTCTTTTGTTGTCAAAGTAGTTGGGAAGTAGTCCACACTGCCAACAGTAAGTATACATAGACGACACAGTATAATACCTCATTTAAAGGGGTAGTAGATTTCACAAGAAAAAAATTCATGGATGACTGACCCATAGTTTTTATCTAAGCACCTTTTAAGTTTTAAATGACATTCACGAAGCCTTGGATTTGATACCCCCCTCCAATAAACTGGGTCTGATGGTGCATGTCTATAATCCCAGCGCTTGGAGTTAGAGGCAGGTGGAGCAGAAGTTCAAGGTCATTCTCAGTTACATAGTGAGCACAAGGCAGCCTGGGCTAGAGACTGTCTCAAGAAAAAAAGTATGGGAAAATATGCAGATCCAATTGCAAGATTCCTAGAAGCAAAAGGAAATTAATTACAAATGAAGCTCCTGCCTGTTGTGTTTCTAGGCTCATGCATTCTGCCACTAAGCTAAGCTACATCTCTGGCCTTATTTGTATAGACTTTTAATTTTGAGACGAGGTACTTTGTGGAGATAAGTTACTAAGGCTGACTTTGAACTCACATTGTGGCCCAAACAGTCCTTGAACTTGTTTGATCCTTATGTCTTGAGCTCTCATGTAGCTGGGATTACAGGCCTGTGCCAGCAGGCCCCGCTCAAGGCTCATTTTGTTTTTTAAAAAATTTTTTCCTAGTTTTTAAAAATGTGTGTGTGTGTGTGTACATGTACCATGGAGCATATATGGAAGTCAGAGAGAAACCACAGGGTGTTTCTTCTCACTTTCTAACCTTCTTCTGAGACAGGGTCTCTCTTGTAGCTGCTACTTGCCAGCTTCCTGCTCCCCCTGCCACAGGTACTGGGCTCACAGACACGTGTGCCACTTATGTCCAACTTCATGCATGTGCTGAATTCTGAAGAAGTTTATCATACGTGTGTGTGTGTGTGTGTGTGTGTGTGTGTGTGTGTGTGTGTTGAAAGGCTAGGGATGTAGCTCAGCAGCAGACTGCTTGTCTAGCCTTCTGAAGGCCCTGAGTACAGTACCTAGCACCAGCAAAAAACAATGTTGGAAAAACATGCATTTTGCGAGCACTCAGGAGACTCAAGCAAGAGGATCACTATGAGTTCAAGGCCATCCTTAGACTAGTGAATTCCAGCTCAGCCTCTGGACTAAAGCGAAACCCTACCTCAAAAAAAAAAAAAAAAGAAATGTATTATGTACATCTTTTAGTAAAATAGTAGAAAAAGTAGTTAAGCATATAGATAAATGTATTATGTTAAATTTACATAGTAGGCAAGTAAGTGAAAGTCAGTGATCCTGGCTTTACATCTATGGAGCTTTAAAAAAATTATGAATTTTCCTACAGAAAAGGATATCAAAACAGTCCCTATAGGCTGAGGCTATAGTTCAGTTGTCTACTATGCACAAAGTTCTAGGTTCCATCCACAGCACTACATAAACTGGGCGTGGTGACATTGTAACTCCAGAACTTGGAAAGCAGAGACAGGAAGATAAGTTAAGGAACTCAGCTATATATCAAGTTTCAGACTAGCCTGGGCCACACAAAACTCTCAAAGCAACAACAATAACAAAAAAAAACCTGGTACTACAAGAAACCCACAGCTAACATAATAATAATGAAAGACTGAGCATTCTACCTCAGGTGAGGAACAAAAGTAAGACCGCGCTTTACCTGTACTTCCAGCAGTGTCCTAGAAGTCTTAGCCAGAACTGCTAAGCAAGAAAGAGAAGCAAAAGTAGAAGGCATTCACTTGGAAAAGCTCTAGTTGCAGGTGGCATGATTTTATACGTAGAAACCCCTGGAGAGGGCTAAGACTAGCTTAGTGATAGAATGTGTGCTTAGTGTGTGCTAAGTCCTGGCTTCACCCTCCAGCACTGAAAGAAGAAAGAAAGAAAATCCCATGGAATCCTAAAATCAAATAAATAAAGGAACAACTAGAACAAATAAAGCTTTTAAACTACTGCATTGATAGTTTTCATACATGTACATAATGCGTTTTGATGCTCCTCCCCGCCACATGCACACGCCCACACACCTTGTCCACTGAGCCATTTCTTTCCGCCGAGACTCTCTTCTGTTTTGATGTCTTGTTGGTTTTGTTGCTACTTTCCTCCGTCATCAGGACAACTTGGTGCTGGGCTCACCTCTTCGTAGGTAACAACGGCACTGTGAGTTCAGGAATGCATCAGCCACTTGATGTCCAGAAGACGACGGCCCCAGAGCGCTCCGCCCTGCGCCTCTTCTGCAGGTGTGGGGGAGATGTCTCATTTGGTGCGGTCACTTCTCAGATGTCTCGAGTGTCCCAGCAGCTACCACCACCTACAAAAGGAAGCTTCTCTGAGCCAAAGTGAGAGCAGCGCTGATCTTCGAGTGCAAGCAGATGTTTTGAGGGCAGTTTGATGAGTACAGCATGTCTATTTGAGTTTATCCCCCAGGAGCCTGCAGAGCGCTTTCTAGCAGCACTGTGACAGCCGGTAGGAAGGAAGCTTCTAGTTCAGTTCCAGCTTGATTTCTCAGTGTCCTGCAACCAACACACGGAGGACAAATAAACTAATCAACTCAACAACTCTCAGACTGTAAGATCAACATAGATAAATCAGTATGTTTCTATAATTACCAAAGGGGACTAGAGAAACAATTCAGGGCTGGAGAGATGGCTCAGTGGTTAAAGGCTCTTGCTTGAAAAGCCTGACCACCCAGGTTCAATTCTTCAGTACCCACTTGAAGCCAGATTCACAAAGTGGCACAAACATCTGGAGTTCATTTGCTGTGGCAGAGGCCCTGATATGTCCGTCCTCTCTCGCTCGCTCTCTCTTGTTCACTCACTCTTTCTCATTCGCTCTCTCACGTAAACAAAAATATTTTATAAGAAACAATTCTATTTACAATAGCATCCACAAGACTAAAATTCCTAGGGATAAAGTTAACCAAGATAGTGAAGAATAACTTGTACACTGAAAAGTTAAAAATTCTTTATCCTAGGGATAAAGTTAACCAAGATAGTGAAGAATAACTTGTACACTGAAAAGTTAAAAATTCTGCTTAAAGAAATTAAGGAAGACTAAATAAGGGGGGAAATCCTGTATTCATGAATTTAAAGATTTAATATTACTAAGATGTTAATATCTTCAAGACAATCTACAGATTCAGTTTAATTCCTATCAAAATTATAATAGCCTTTTTTTTTTTTGCAGAAATGGGAAAGCCTGTCCTCATTAATTTGGAATTACAAGGTGCCCCCAAGTAGCTAAAGAAATATTGAAAAGGAACAAACAAGGACAGGGTGGAGTGCCCAGTGGATAAAGCACTTGACATACAAGTGTGAGTCCCCAGAACACACAGGAAAGCTAAAAGCCATAGTGAAGCATCTGTAAGCATCTCTGTAGAGAGGAAGGAGGTGAAGGTAGGAGAACTCCCCAGAAGCTTATGGCCAGCTAGCCTGGCAAGTGAAGTGATGAACAGTAAGAGACCCTTCTTCAAACAAGGTGGAAGGCAAGGACCAACCCTGGAAGTTGTTCTCTGACCTCCAGACACACATGAGTACAGTCGTACCCGTATTCCCACATGCATACACATTCCCCCCCCCCACTTCATGAAAGACTCCTTTTATCTGATTTCAGAATTTACTACAATGGTGGTACCAGCATAAAGTTTATAGACACATAAGCAAAAAGAATAGAATTGAGAGTCCAGAAGTAAATCCACGCCATCTATGGCCAATCATTAATTCAATAAGAATGCCAGTTATTCAATGAGGAAAGACTTGTTTCTTCAACCAATGATCCCGAGACAGCTGCCTATTCGCCTGAAAATAATAAAATCAGACCCCTGCTTCACACAGTAACAAAATTAACTCAAAGTGGATTACCAGCCTAAATATTTAAGAACTCAAATGATAACTCTAAGAAGAAAACCTGGGACAAATCTTCAAAACCTCCGCTTATACATTTGGTACAGAAAACACAAGTAAACAAGAAAAACTAAGTTGCACTTATAAAGATTTAAAAACAGAAGCAGTGGGGAGTCCTTGTAGTCCCAAGACCATCCTGGACAACACAATAAGACTTATCTCCTAAAATAAATTAAAATTTACTATATGTGTGCCAAATGACATCATCAAAAAAGTAAAAGGCTGGGTGTAGAGTTCAGTGGTGCAGCACATGCTCAGCATGGATGAAACCCTGGGTTCTATCCCCTGTACCAAACAGAGAGAAGGGGGGAAGAAAAGGGAGGGAGGGAGAGAGGGAAAAGAAAGGAAGGAGGGCAGGAGAAACACTCCAAGATATAAAAATGCTCAAAAAACACATGGAAAAATCTTTTTTTTTTTTTTTCTTTCGGAGGCAGGGTTTCACACTAGCACAGGATGACCTGGAACTCACTCTGTAATTCCAGGCGGCCTCAAACTCACAGCAATCCTCCTACCTCTGCCTTCTGAGTGCTGGGATTAAAAATGTATGCCACCATGCCTGGCTAATTTTATGTTTTTATTTATTCTGTAAATCTAGAATTTGACATAATTCTACGATTAATATTATAAGCATAAAGTTTGTCTCTACAACTACAAAGTTTTTAAAAATATTTTTACTTATTTGTGTGTGTGAGAGAGAGAGAGAAAGGGAGAACATGAGCACACCAGTGCTTCTTGCCGCTGCAGATGAACTTTAGATGTCAGATGCGTACACCACACTGTGCATTTAGCTTTATATAGGGACTGGGGAAACGAACCCAGGATCTTTGCAACCAAGCACCTTTAACTGCTGAGCCATCTCCCCAACCCCCCCCCCTTTTTTTAACATCTTCACTAATATTTGTCATTTTCTTTTTTTTTTAATTTTTAAAATGTTTTATTCAGGGCTGGAGAGATGGCTCAGCGGTTATGGCACTTGCCTCCAGTGCCTAAGGCCCTGGGTTCAATTCCCCAGGTCCCACGTAAGCCAGACAGACCCACAAGGTGATGGCCCTGGTGTTCTCTCTCTCTATCTCTCTCTCTCTCTCTCTCTCTCTCTCTCTCTCTCTCTCTCTCTCTCTCTGCATCTCTCTGCTTGAAAATTAAGAAATAAAATATTTAAAAAATGTTTTATTCATTTTCAAGCAGAGAGAGATACAGAGAGAGAGAGAGAGAGAGAGAGAGAGAGAGCACCAGGGCCACCACCTTGTGGGTCTGGCTTATGTGGGTCTTGGGGAATTGAACCCGGGGCCTTAGGCACTGGAGGCAAGTGCCTTACCCGCTGAGCCATCTCTCCAGCCCAATATTTGTCATTTTCTATGTCCCCTTCTCTCGGCACTTTTTGCTTTGTTGCTTTGAGACAGGCCTTGCTTGTTGCCCAGCCTTGGCTGGCACTCACCCATGGAGCTCAGCCCATCCTGAAGCTCAAGGTCCTCCTACCTCAGGCTGCCCAAGTTTCGTGGTTCTAATTGCATTTCCATGATGATCAGTGATGTGAAAGATCTTTTCCTGTCCTAGTACCCAGGAGGCTGAGGTAGGATTGCCGTGAGTTCAAGGCCAGCCTGAACTCTTTGTGATGTACTCAAGACAAATGAAAATACATATCTACACATACACTTATACAGGAATGCTTATAACATTAAAAAGTATAAATAACTAAATGTTCATCATGAATCCATAAACAAATTACAGTGTGTGCATGTACTGAAATATTATTCAGCCATAAAAAGAATCAAATACAGAGCCTGGCGTGGTGGTGCCCGAATTTAATCCCAGCACTCAGGAGGCAGAGGTAGGAGGATCGACGTGAGTTCAAAGCCACCCTGAGACTACATAGTGAATTCCAGGTCAGCCTGGGCTAGAGTGAGACCCTACCTCGAAAAACAAACAAACAAAAATCCTAATACCTAATGCAACTAGAATAAACTTAGAAACCATGTTTAGTGAAAAGCCCAACACAAAAGATCACATGTGAGTGATTCTCTTTATATAGTGTATCTGTTGTGTTGGGGCTGGAAGATGGCTGGTGGTTAAATGTGCTTTGCTTGAAAACCCTGACAGCTTGGGTTCAATTCCCCAGCCACCCACATAAGCTGGATTTAAAAAGTAGTGCGATGTCTGGTGCTCATCTGCAGCTGCAGGAGGCCCTGGCATGCCCCTGTACACAATCAGTATCTCTGGATTATGTCTACTCCATGCATGCGTATAGAGAGTGGATTAGCGATGGCCAGGACATAGGGGGAGGGAGAGGCGATTGATTGTTCAGTAGGTTCCAGTTGTTTTCAGGGAAGATTGGTGTAGGGAGGGATTCCTGAAATTAGGGACCGTTGTTGGAGATAAGCTTTTTTAATCATTGTCTTTTTGTGTGTGTGTGTGTTTGCGTGCATGCGTGCGTGTGTGTGTGTGTGTGTGTGTGTGTGTGTGTGTGTGTGTGTGTGGTTTCCGTGGGTGAAGTGCATGCTCTGCAAGCATGAGGACCTGAGTCTGGATCCCTGGTTCCCATGTGAGACGCTCTGGCCTGGTGGCCCATGCCTGAAATACCAGCACTGGGGGGGAGAACCAGGGAATTCTTGAGATTTACAGGTCAGCTCATCTAGCAGAGTCAGTGAACTCTAGGCTAGTAAGAGACCCTGCCCTGCCCAAAGGTGAACAGGAGAGAGTGATCAAGGAAGACACAGTGTCAGCCTTTTGCATGTACCACACACACACACACACACAAATGCTGCGAAAAGAAAACGGAAAGGAAACATCCTTCTTACAGTGACACCGTTAGGGCTGAGACTAGCTCAGTTAGTAAAGTTATGAACTAAATTCAACCTCTAGTGCCCATGTAAGGCGTCAGGGTGTGGGGACTGCTGTGGTGACCCCGGTACTCACTCACCGACCACCTAGTCTCGTCTACTTACTGAGCTCTCAGCCAGTGAGCAACCTTGTCCCAAAAAGAGGTGGACAGCAGTCGTGAGAAATGACAGCCAAGATTGCCATCTGGCCTCCACGTGGACATGCACACACACACCCGCATACATACAGTGACAGAAGTGTTTGAAATACAGCATGAAATTGAATTCTTTGTTTTCTAATAAAAATCATAAAATAAATAAAACAGTGGCATTATCGAAGAAGGATATTCACAATCACTTATTTAGCATTGCACAGGAGGCCTAGTCAATAGAGAAAAATTAAAGAAAAAAAACATACAACAAAAAGAAATGGGGCTGGCATGAGATGTCTCAGCAGTTAGGTGCTTGCCTGCAAAGTTGAATGACCCCAGTTGGATTCCTTGGTATCCACATAAAGCCAGATGCACAAAATGGTGCATGAGTCTGAAGTTTGTTTGCAGTGACTAGAGCCTCTGATACCCCCCTTTCTCTGCTTACAAATAAGAGAGAGAGAGAGAAAGGTATGATGCTCAAATATTACAATTCCATGATTATGTACATTAAAATTCCCAGTTTGGGGGCTGGAGAGATGGCTCAGTGGTAAAAGGTGCTTTCTTACAAAGCCTAATAGTCCGGGTTCAATTCCTCAGTACCCACATAAAGCCATATACACAAAGTGGTGCATGCATGTATCTGGACGTGGCAAGAGAACCTGATGTACTCATTCATATTCTCTCTCTCTCTGCTTGCAAATATATATATATATATATATATATATATATATATATATATATATATATATATATATTAATTACCAGTTTTGGGCTGGAGAGATGGCTTAGCAGTTAAAGTGTTTGTCTGCAAAGCAGAAAGACCCAAGTTCGACTCCCTGGTACCCACGTAAAGCCAGATGTACAAGGTGGTGTATGTATGTGTCTGAAGTTCATTCGCAGTGGCTGGAGACCCTGGCGCACCCATTCTCTCCCTCCCCCCCCCAATAAATAATTTTTTAATTCCCAGTTTCCATGGATTAAGTATTTAGAATTAAGTGAATTAGCAAGTCACTAGATATGGGAATAATACACACTATTGCTCTGTTCTATGCAGTAGGAAGAATAGATTAGAAATGAAAAAACTCTTTACACTAGTCTCAAGAAATCCACATACCCGGGACTGGAGAGATGGCACCATGCCCGGCTCTCTCTGCTTTCTTCGCCTTTACTTTTAAATAAACTTTGCCCTTTTTTGTAAAGTTCAGGTGATAAATAACAGCCAACATTGTGCTGAAGAGAAATGCTCATTGTTAAAGGTGCTTGTTTGCAAAGCCTGCGGGCCTGGTTCGATTCCCCAGTGCCCACGTAAAGCCAGATGCACAAAGTGGACTTGGTTTGCAGAGGCAGGAAGCCCTGGCGTGCCCATTCTCCAAGTGCCTAGTCTCCAGTAAAAGGTATCAGAGTTCCTTGGAAGAAGTAGCTAATTCCAGAGCTGGAGAGGAATCTGTAACACCTTTTGATACTAGTAAGGAAGTGCATGGAAAAGGATGGTGACATGTTGGAAAGTCACAGAGGTCGGTCTGAAAGGTGTTTGAAGTCCAAGCCTAAGTCAGTTTGCAAAACAAACAGTGATCATATGAATTCTAACCATAGACTGCAACACATTCTTTTGTTGTTATTTTGGTTTTTTAGACAGAGTCTCACTTTAGCTCAGGCTGATCTGGAACTCTTGGTAGCTCTTGAATTTTTTAATTAAAAAATGTGGGGCTGGAGAGAAGGCTCAGCGGTTAAGGCACTAATGACACAGTTCAATTCCCCAGTACCCACAAAGTGGCGCATGCATATGGCGTTTGTTTGCAGCAGCTGGAGGCCCATTCTCTCTCTCTCTCTCTCTCTCTCTCTCTCTCTCTCTCTCTCTCTCTCTCTCTCTCTCTCTCTCTCTCTCTCTCTCTCCCCATACAAATAAATAAATAGGCTTCTTAATGTAAATATTAAAACAACTAGACTTTCATCAACAAGGAAAATGTCATCGTTATTAAAATATTTGTCATTAGAGTTTTGTTTCAGTGAGATTTCACTAGGACTTACATTTGGGTAGCCTTTCATGGTTCATGGGATACTGTCTCATAACATGGTCAGCTGTCACTTGAGAAATCTCAACATTGCCTTGCTCATTTGTCTTTTAGGCTAAGACAGCAAGCACACAAAGAATTTTATGCCTACAAACAGGTGAGAAATTTAATTCCAATTGGCCTTGATTATATGTTCCCCTAAAACTTTGAAAACTGGTTTTCACTTGTATTTTACACTGGGGGAAGATTCATTCCCTTAAGCTTGTTTTGGTATTTCATTTGTCAGTTTGCAGCACAAAATGGACCAAGTTGACTTCCTCTCTCATTCTTCTCTCATTTCAATGGGATCCCTCCTCTGTGAAGCGTTTTGTGTCTCTCTGCTTTCTTTTCTTTTCTTTATTAATTTATTTTTGGTTTTTGGTTTTTGAGGTAGGGTCTCACTCTAGCACACAGAGCGATCCTCCTACCTCTGCCTCCCGAGTACCGCAGCACCATGCCCGGCTCTCTCTGATTTCTTTAACTTTACTTTTAAATGAACTTTGCCCTTTTAAACTATTTTTTATGTTCAAGTGATAAATGACAGCCAACATTTTGCTGAAGAGAAATGTTGTAGTGTATGGATTTTCAGGTTACTGTTCAGATTCCCTGAAGTGACTTTTGCCCTCCGTTAAGGACATAGCAGAGGAGACAGGCTGTGTTGTCATCTCTGCCAGCTGGGCTTGGGGCTCAGGTGTGAAGCCTTTGTTCACCTCTCACCAGCTTTCCTGTGCTGTCACTTGCAGTGTCTCTAGTGTGTGCCCCAGGCTGGCCTGGGACTCCCCAGCTGTGCCATTATGGCCTGCAGGTCCCATCTTTCCTTGAAGGCCAAGTAAAAGTCATCATTCATTAACATTTTATCACTGTGGGCCTGCTTCCCTTAGTTTTGTTTTGGTCCTAAGCATAAAATGCTTGTTGCTGTTGGTTTTTGTTGTTATTTGTTTTTTGTTTTGGTTTTTGTTGTTGTTGTTTTGAAGTAGGATAAAAAAGTTTCTTTGGTCTTTAACCTCGCTGACCACTGTTATAGGACATGTCACCATTTCAGCATGTGTTTCTGTGTGTCCATCTTTTACCCAAGGATCTTTGAACTCTGAGCTCATTGCGTGTATTCTCGATATGCACACTATGTCCGTGGTCAGCCCCGTGCTTTACCCTAGGTCTCAGAATTGAATGAATCTTTGTGTCTCAGTTCTGTTGTAATCTTGACAAACCTACAAGATGTTGGTACATAGGCTAAGTAGAAATAAATTGGCAGCCAGGTGTGGTGGCGCACATCTTTAATCCCAGCACTCGGGAGGCAGAGGTAGGAGGATCGCCGTGAGTTCGAGGCCAGCCTGAGACTACAGAGTGAATTCCAGGTCAGCCTGGGCTAGAGCGAGACCCTACCTCAAAAAACCAAAAAAGAAAAAAAATTGGCCTTGGAGGTGAATTGACTGAGAACTAATCAGGTAAGTAATGTAGAACGTGAACTTGATCTTTAAATTAAACAACCAATTTAGTATTCCCTGATATATAGCTGGATGGCAGTTTCTGTGGTTTCTAAAAATGTGATTTGCCTTCAAAACTGTTTTTGATTCAGATATAAAACACTCCAAATTTAGATATTTTCCCCAAATTTAACTTTCCCATTTTTTTTTTTACTTCAAAGTAAAATATTCTATTAAGCTAAATTTATTCTCAGGAAATTTCCTTTTAAAATATATTTTATTTTTTCATTTGCAAGGAGAGAGAAAGAATGGGCACACAGGGCCTGTAGCCAATGCCAACAAACTCCGGATGCATGTGCCACCTTGTGCTTTATGTGGCTTTATGTGGGTACTGGGGAATCAAACCCGGATCATTAAGCTTTGTAGGCAAGTGCCTTAACCACTGAGCAATCTCCCAGCCCAGGAAATTTCTTTTTAAATCAAATTTTGCCGCCTTATAATTTCATACTCACTTTAACTATTTGTTTACCACAGACTGAAGACAAACTTGGATTAATTTTTAGCTCATTAACATAACTCAAAATGGAGCTAAAGTTTGCAAGGTCATTGATGTATTATAATTCTTAGCAAACTTCCAAAATTAAAATTGAGGCCTGGGAAGAAGGCTCAGTAGTTAGGAGCACCTGTTGCATAAAGCACGAGCATCTGAGAGGGTCTGAGTTCAATTCCCAGCACCCACGTCTCTCTCTCAAATAAACAAGTAAACACATTTTTTTTAAAAGAAGGCAGAAAAGAGACCAAAGTCCTCCCCTGGCCTCCACACATGTGCGCACAAGACACGCACACCCCACATACTACGTACACAACAAAGAGTGACTTTATGTTTTATTTTTTAAATTACTAATGCCTATTGCTAAAAACTATGAGGTGTTGCTTTCCACCCATCTTATCACAGTCTAGAAGAGAATGTGAATCCACTCTCAAAAGTATTTACAGTGTTACCCTCGAAGTAGCTCAGTTGGTAGAGTGCATCTGCATGATGCCCTGAGCCCAGTGCCCAGCATCACATACATTGGGTGTGGTGGCACACACCTGTAATCTGAGCACTTGGCCAGCCTGGGCTATGTGAGATTCTCCATCAGAGGAAAAGAAAGAAAGAGAAAGGGGGGCAGGCCGACGGCTCAGTGAGGAAGAGCGCTTGCTTTCAAGCATGAAGTCCTCAGCACACATCAGCACCTGGTCATGGCCACGCACGCCTGGGACCCCAGCCTTGAGGTGGCCCCAGCGGAGGATTGCTGGGACTCCCAAGTCTAACTGAAAATGGTGAACTCTAGGTTCAATGAGAGACGCCTCGCTGAGGAAGACACTCAAGGTGTTCCTCCGCATGTGTGCATCTGTGCATCCAGGTCAGCACACACAGTCCACACGTACTCCATACCACACACAGCAGAACTAGAAAATTAAACGAGGAGGACATGGCAGCTCACACCTTTAATTCCATCATTCAACAGGCCTGGAGTGAGTGAGTATCCAGTCAGCTTGGGCTGGAGGGAGGCCTTACTTCAAAAACAAGCTGGGGACCACATACTGGACACACGCACAATACATGACATCCACACTAAAAAGTAGACGAATATTGGTATTCTGTCTTGAATTGTGAAAGACCATCAGGAAAACAAGATATGTATATTTGTATATGTGTGTGTAAAAGAAAAATGTTTTCAGTAGAATGTGAAATGTTGGTATTAATGTAGGGGTATAGTGTGTGCTAAAGCTTGAACCCAGGGCTTAAACTTGCTAGGCAAGTGCTCCAACCACTAAGCTACCTCCCTGGTCTTGACTCACGTAGTTACTGTTTTTTAATCTTACAGGTTATATTAAAAGAGAAAGTAAAAGAACTGAATTTACATGAGGTAAGTTGTTTGCATTTTAATCTTTGAGACATTTTCTAATACAAGTAATGCGCTTAACTACTTTTATTTTCAGAAGTTAAAATAATTAGGCATTTTGGTCAGCTAACAGACTCTTCTAGGACGAAATCACCTCAACTACCTGAGGGTTGAAGACAGTAATTTATCTCTTTTTAAAGTGAACTTATTTACTTTTGCAGTGCAGGGTGGAACCCTAGCCCTTGCCCGTGTCAAGTGTTCCACCCCAGCTCAGTTCTTTGTTTTGCTGTTGTCACGTGTGTGTAGTGTGGTGTATACATGCCTGTGTGCCCATGCACTCACGTGCAGGGGGAGGGAGCTGGCCTGTGGGGTCTGGAGGCAGGTCGGTGGGTGTCCTGTCCTGTCCCTCTTCACTAGGTCATGACTGGAGCCAGTCTCTTACTGATCCCAGAGGTTGTCCTTCTCTGGTCTGCTCTCCATGGGACAGGTTGCAGAGGCGTCTGGGCACACCCAGCTGTTTCTGCAGGCCTCCATGCTTGCACAGGGAGCGCTCTTAACTGCTGAGCCACCTCTCAGCCTCCCTCTTTTTTTAAGATTGGGGGGGCTCATCACCTCAGGCTGCCTTGAAGTCTTTTTCATCTTTATTATTAATAATTATTCTTAATTTTATTATTTGAGAGTGTGAGCATGGGCACACGAGGGCCCTTTGCCACTGCAAACTGCCGCATGCACACTTTGTGCATCTGGCTTTATGTGGGTGCTCTCAGCGTATGCAAGCAAGTGCCTTAGCCACTGAGCCATCTCTCCAGCCCTGTCTTGAAGTCTTCATCCTCCTGCCTCAGCTTCCTGAGTACAAGTGTACACCATGCCCTGCTACACATCTCACGTTTTTATTTATATTTTTAAACTTTATTGATAGCTTCCATAATAGTAGACAATAAACCATGATGATTCCCTTCCCACTCCTACTTTTCCTCTCTCAAATACAGCCTCCATCATGTCCCCTCCCCCTCTCAATAGTCTCTTGTTTATTTCGATGTGATCATCTTTTCCTCCTATTGTGAAGGTCTTGTGTGGGGAGTGTCAGTCTCTTTGAGATCATGAATATCAAGGCCATTGTGTGTCTGGAAGATTGAATTATAAGCAGTCCTACCCTTCCTTTGGCTTTTACATGCTGTCCACCACCTCTTGTGAGTAATGGACCCTGAGCCTTCGAAGGTGTGATAGAGATGTCCCAGTGCTGAGCATTCCACTATGGTGCCTTTTGAGTCATCCCAGTGGTCACCTGTTGTTTCCGCCTCCGGGGGCGCCATTAGGTGCCGCGGAGGGAAGCCGGTGAAGCGGTGAGAAGCTGAGTGAAGGCTGGTCGCTGCTTCGCTGTCTCAGGGCCTCAGGGCCGTTCCACAGAGCTGGGGGCCGACGCAGGGGGGTCTGGCGAGACACAGACACGAGCAGATGTGTATAGTGTATCCATGTGGTTCTTTATTCAATTGGGAGGGCTTACATTTATAGGAAAAAAGGGGGCCAGGGGGATGGGGAATAGGGAAGAGAAAAGGGGATTGGTTGGTTGGGGTGGTGAATTAGCGGCCTGCACTGGGATAGGTGAGTATGGACAACCTGAGAATACCTCATTTGGAGCCTGAGTGGCGGGAAATATATGATTCTAGCCACAGTCCGTGGGGATGGGTACAAGGAAGTTTGTCTGATATCCTTAGCCAGTCATGCTGAGATGGGAATGCTGGTTCCTGTGGCTTGCCCATGAGGGTTGGGAGTCAGTGTTGATGGAGCTGGGAAACGCCTACCGAATTATCGGGGTTTCACCTACTCAGACATCCTTAACCCTTTGTTCTCCGTGCCCTCACTAGCAGTGCCAACAAGCAGTGCCCAACAGTCACCGACATCTGAAAAGAGAAGATTCTCTAACCAAAAGTAACGATATATGGGTATAAACATTTACAATCTTGCTTACAGGATAGTTTGGTGGCATAATAAGTTCATTTAGCCAGACAACAACAGGCATCACTCTCCTAGGGCTCTCGACCTCCCAGCCACAGGCTTTTTTGTGTCCCCCACCCTACCCCACAGAGCAGACCTCCAGTCCAAATAGAGAGTGGTTGGTTTCCCCCATAACAAGCATGCCACTATTGCACCAGTAGGCACATTTGGCCTGGCTGACCTGTCCCATGGGGCTGCGTGCAGCATAGATCTTTCCAGCCTTCTGTCAATCAGCTCAACAGGGAGGTTTCCATTTCAGCTCTAGCTTGAATTCTCAAGTGACCTGCAACCCAAGCATGTAGAGTCTTACTATCTCGTTTCTTGTGGGCAAACAAGAGCCTTGGCAATGGCCTGTAATGTTTTGGGGGCATCCTGGACCTCCCTGGCCAACAACTCTGAAAGGTATCCCATCCCTGGCACTGAAGTTTTTCTAGTAACAATACATAGCATATCTCACGTTTTTAATGCCAATAGTTTCAGTGTAAGATCCACAGCAGCAAGGATTCTACTCAAGATGAATTTGTGCTAATTTCATCTTGAAAATATTACAAAATTCCCTTCTGACCAATGACACCAAAGGGGCACTGGGTATTTCATGAAGGGAGGAGTTGGAGGGATGGAACAATGGAAGGATACATAGGTAGATAGAAATTCTGAGCATACTCTAGCTCTTGGGTTTCAGGGGTGCTTCACAGATAGTCTGCTAGCAATGCTGTTATGTTTAGTTGCTTAAGTATTTTCCTGTTGTATACTCTCCTGAGTTGTTTTATTTGTTTTTGAGACAGGGTCTTACTCTAGCCCAGGCTGATTTGTAACTCACTCTGTAGCCCAAGCTGGCCTTAAACTCACAGTAGTCCTTCTACCTCAGCTTCCCAAGTGCTGGGCTGGAATTAAAAAGGCATGCACCACCACACCTGGCTGTCCTTAATTTTTTTTTTTTTTTGAGGTAGGGTCTTGCTCTAGCCCAGGCTGACCTGGAATTTACTATGTAGTTTAAGGCTGGCCTCAAACTCACAATAATCCTAACTCTTATTTTCTGAGTGCTAGAATTAAAGACATGTGCCACTACTCCTGGCTGCCCTGAATTTTTTTTAATTTATTTTATTTATTTATTTGAGGGAGAGAGATGGGTGTGCCAGGGCCTCCAGCCACTGCAAAGGAACTCCAAACACATGCACCACTTTGTGCATCTGGCTTTATGTGGGTGCACTACATGGGAATCGAACTCAGGTACTTCTGCTTTGCAGGCAAATGCTTTAACTACTAAGCTCTCTCTCCAGCCCTGTACTGAATTTTTTATATATAATTTTATTATTAAGTAGAAACTTGGTGTGCACAAATCATGTGTTGGTACCTCCACTTCCCTCCCTGCCCCCATTCCACTGTGGGCCCTCCTCAGTGGGGCTAAGGCTATTGGTATGCTGTGTGATCAGCAATCAGTCATTGGGGAGGGGTTGGGGGGCAGTGCCTCTAGATATCCCCCCATGGCTCTCACAATCTTCTCACCCCCTCTTCCACAAAGTTCCCTGAGCCACGGCGGGTGAGTTTCAAGTCTACTTTAGTGTTGAGCTCTTAGCAGCTTCTAGATTTCTGTTGGAACGGTTTGAGTGTCCTCGGTGTCTGTCTTCTCCACCCTGGCGCAGGTTGTCAGGCTCGCTGTGGGAGCAGCACTCTTGCTCATCTCTCCACTTCCTCTGTGGTCTCACCTGGGCCCCAGCTGATGTGTTAGGAGTGGTTCATCTCCTGCCAGGGAGCCAGCTGTCA
>PVHP010014594.1:0-38623 GCA_004024765.1 Zapus hudsonius
AGTGTGTGCTTCCTTCTAGCCCTGACCCCATTGAATTCTGTGTGCTCATTGTGTGTGCTTCTTTCTAGCCCTGACCTCATTGAATTCTGTGTGCTCATAGTGTGCTTCCTTCTAGCCCTGACCTCATTGAATTCTGTGTGCTCATAGTGTGCTTCTTTCTAGCCCTGCCTCATTGAATTCTGTGTGCTCATAGTGTGTGTTTCCTTCTAGCCCTGACCCCATTGATTCTAACACCTGTCTGTGTGAAAGCAATTCCTGCTTCTTGCCCATTTTGGTCTGTAACTCACTATATAAAGATGATTAGAGTTGAATAATGATTTGCAACTTAATTAACCAATGCCACAAAATTATCAAACATTGAATCTTTTGCAGTTTCAACCAAGTGGTGCCACAAAAATATATTATCTCAATCACCTTGGCAATTTGGGGGTTTTAGGATACAATAGCTGAATAAAAATCACCTCCTGGTCAAAATCTTTGATCAAATGGGATGAATAATTAAAAAATAAATCTATAGTCCCTCAATATTCATTGGATTTTTTGTCTTATTTATTTGTGGTTTTTCTTTCTTTGTGTTTGTTATCATGGAAGAAGTCAAAGGCCTGTTTTATTTTTTTTCATGGAAATGCTCTACCTGGAGCTGTGATTAGTAGGTGTGCACTTACTACATGCCAGATGTGACTGACAACTGCAGGCTTTACTCGGTCAGACCTACCCAGATACTTGTCTTAATCCCACAAATACTCAGAGTAGTATGACAGTTCAGCCATCCTTCTATGAGTTCTTATAGGTCAGTCCCATGTAAGGCCTGGATATAAAAGATTCTGGCATACTTCCATGGGCATCTTTGAGATACTGGACAGCCCAGTGTGGAAGAAAATTCTTTTCCTAATGAACATCTCTGGTTTGTGCCTCTCTTGTTTACCACTTGCAAAATATTACTGAGTTTAACTTTCTGGATGAAGGAGTATTATGCCAAGAGAAGTACATGGCCCTGGCTCCTTTAGGGATGAGTGATAGTATTCATTGGTTTCCCTACCAAAAAAAAAAAAAAGTACCCAGGTGATAGTTAAACTCAAACTTCACATTGGTTTTGCAGTTACTGACATAAAAACAAAGGCATATGGTTTCTTTATAGCTTGTCTTTTTTAAAAAGCTTTTTTGAGATCTTTAGTAGTTAGTTCTGAACTTCACAAGTGTGATTACATTTGGAATACTTTATATGAAATACCACATTGATTTCTAGGAAGGATTTTACGATATAGGTCTTAATATTGCCTTCATTTCTCTCTCTTTCTCTCTCTCTCTCTCTCTCTCTCTCTCTCTCTCTCTCTCTCACACACACACACACACACACACACACACACACACACGAAACACTAAGCTTAGAGATGTTAACTATTCCATCCAAGATTGGTAGTTAGTAGTCCGTAGAGCCAGGGTTTGATCCTCCTTCTCTGTGACCCATGTCCTTGACAAGAGTACAGCTTTTGCTCAGTATCCATGAGAGATTTGTTTCAGGAACCACTCTACCTCCTGATGATATCAAACTCCACAGCTACACAAGCTCTGCATAGAAAATGGCACAGCACTATTATGGTTTGGTTAGAGTATGGAATGTCCACACAGGTTTATGGGCTGAATGCTTGGTCCCCAGGTGGTGGCACTACTTTGGGAGGTGGTGAAAACTGTAGAAGGCAGGGTCCAGTTGGAGGAAGTAGTCACTGAGAACATGCCTTTGAAAGGGATCTTGTCTCTAGTTCTTTCTTGTCTCTCTTTCTGCTTTTTGGCTTCTATGAATTGTGAAGCTGCCTTCCCTCAGGCTAAAAGCTGACCCTGGATTGAAACCTCTGAAACCATGAGCACAAATGAATCTTTCTTCACTTACATAGAAGTGAATTTCAGGTATTTATCACAGCAACAAAAAATGTCTGACAAACACAAGTCTTTACATTTAACCTATGTGGTTACATATAGTTTAAATCATCTCTAAATTACTTATAATAATGCAATACAATATTGATGACAATAGTTGGCATACTGCAGTACTTGGAGACTAATGACAAAAATCTTTAAGTGTACATGCAATTTTATTTTCAAATATTTTGGGTCTGTGTTTGATAGAATCCAAAAAATGTGAAACCTACAGATACGGAGGTGAATGTCTCTATATTGGTTTTCTTTCTGATGCCATGGTTGAATTTTAACTGTTTAAATGAGGCTGTTGTAATACACTGCTTTGGTAAAACTTGTCTTAGATTATAGCAGAATGTTGTTTTTAAAAGGATGGTGGCCTTTCTTTGTGCAACTTTTTATATTCTGCTCCTACGTTACCCTGAATACATACACCTTGCTATCTAACTCCCTCTAGCATTGCATAATAGCACATTTGGAAGTTGGTTTTGCTTGCAATCCTCACAAATGTTATAAAGTGACAGAGAATCGTCACTAAGAACAGCCTCTGTGTCCCATCTGCATGTGGAGTTCTGTTCAGCAAATTTCTTTGGGGGACTCTGAAACACATAATTGAATTATTTAAATCAAATTTGGGAGCTCCTGTCACAAATCATTACCTGTCTTTCCTCTATCTATCTCTTTGCTCTTCAAATTAATGACACATACACTGACCTCCATTAGCTTAATTTGGTTGAGACATTTTCCAGTCCATATCATCAAAATGAGAGAGAAAATTATATAGGCCAGAGGACCATCTGTGGAGTGATAATATTTTTCAAAGTAGGCACTATTTTTTATTTTCTTGTCTTTTGATTTGAAACTAATTTCTATAAAATTCTAGATACTTTATAACAATTAGCTCAATACATTCTCAGATTACTACCTTGATTAGATAAACAAGGCTCATGTTTCTATTCTAGGGTGAAATTTAAAATACTCCTACCCTGAAATACTGACACAAAGTCTATGTGAAAATGATAAAGTTTCTATAGTCTTTCTCAAATTCCACAAGAGATACTATAGAATCAAATCATCTGCTAGCACACCAGCCCAACACACTGGATTCTTAATGCATGGATACATTACCTAGCATTGATTGCTTCTTTCTTAAAGGAAGTGGTTTTCTCACTTTCTGATGGATTAATTAGTATATATCTGAGACTGAAAAACATAAGATATAGGCCAATATGTTATATGTCATTTAATTGAACATTTCTTTTTGGTATCTATACCAAAAGTGGTGTATATAGTATGTGCAATGTGCTTTGTGTATGATAGGGCATGTGTATAGTAAATTCACATGTGTGTGCAGGTGTGTGAGCCCAATGGAGATGCATGTGGAGGCTAAAGAAGCATGTTGGTATCCTCTATTGCTTTCCCCTGTTATTTCCTTGAGATGGAGTCTCTCACTGAATATGAAACTGCCATTTTCAGTCAGACTGGCTATCTGATAAGCTCTAGCAACTCTCCTGCCTTTGAGACCCACAGGACTGGGATTTGTGGTCACACCAGCTTTTTATGTGTGTGATAAGGGGTCAAACTCAAGCATATCAGACCTTCTCAGGCCTTCATGCTTGCTCAGCATTTTTACCCACAGAGCCATCCCCTCAGCCCCACATAGGGATTTTTTTTTTTTTTTTTTTTGGTTTTTGTTTGTTGGTTGGTTGGTTTTGGTTTTTCAAGGTAGGCTCTCACTCTAGCCCAGGCTGGCTTGGAATTTGTTATGTAGTCTCAGGCTGGCCTCAAGCTCACTGTAATCCTCCTATCATCTGCCTCCTAAATGCTGGGATTAAAGGTGTGCACCACCATACCCAGCTCCCACATGGGTTTTTAAAATGTGTTTCAGGAACTATACCAGTTCCTCAGAAAGTGAACTCTGCAATAGAGAACTGGAAGGATGATGATTTGCCCATCAAATATATCAGTGTAGCAGTTACCTTCTCATTGCTGGGACAAACACCCGACCAGAAGTAATTTATGGGAGGGAAAGTTTTATTTCAGGCTTACAGATTCCAGGGGAAGCTTCCTCATGGTGGAGGATGCTGGCTCACTTCATACATCCACAGCAGAGAGACAGAACCAGTAGCCACAGCTCAAGCTGACTCTCTGCATACCTAGTAGGGCTGAACTCATGATCTGCCTCCAGTGACACACCTGCTCAGCAGGGATCCACCTGCTGAGGACAAAGTAGAAAGCATAATTAAAAATACCAGAGTCTCTGGGGGACATTAATTTACGTTCAAAACTCTCTATAGACACAGGGAGGAAGCTCAGTGAGGCACCTTGGAAAAGAGACCAAAGACCAGTTGATCCCATTAGTTCTTCCTTAACAGGCTGTATAAATCTTTCCTGGTCTCAATTTCTGCCTGTATTAAAGCAGGACCTTAGACTTAATTTAAGGTTCTCCACCATTGCCAACAAAGGATCCTTTGGATATCTTTTCCTCTGCTTCTTTGTTTAGCAAGACTTGGCCAAAAATAAAAGGAACATTTATTAAGATTGTTTTTGTTCATGAATGACTTAAGATCATTCATTGCCAGACCTCTTGGCAAACATGGCAACACAAGGTTGCCACACTAATCTTATATGATTGTGGCTGAAATTAATAAATGATGTGCCAGTACGCATAGAGCAGAGAGATGCTCAGAATGTCTCAGTTCTTAGCAGCCTTGAGACTTTGGGACTCAAAGTGTATCATGGTGCCCCAAGGCCAAAACAAATACTTAATCAGTTGTGTATAATAAATATGTAGGTTGAAACAATTTAGTAGGTGTTTATGTCCTGATAATTTAATAGCCATTTGAAAAAAAATCCATGTAGGTTGAAAAAAATGCATTTTATTTAATTTTTGTGAAATCACAATTGCTAACACGATTTGCATGCCTGTTTGGCTTTATAAATCTTGTTATTTCTTGTTCTCTATTGACATTCACAAGGTGCTAGCTTGCTTGCTTTTTATTGCAGTAATCACCAAAATCACAGTTTTACAAAATAAGACATAACTGAAAACATTATAATAAAATCTAATGCTGAAACTGTGACCTTCCCTGAGCTAGCATAGATATTTAGTAGTGCTGTGGTTTCTATGCATTTAGAATTATCCCACAATGTCTCTGGAAATTCATTTTGACATTCAACTCAACTATTAGCACACAGTTTGGGAAGCACAGGGGTAGGGAATTTTATCAGGGCCAAAGGTTTAATTTTCACTACACTTTCTGAAAATTTTAGAAAAAGATCAAGACATGCCATCATGATTTCGAGAGACCACTGTGTTAGGAAATGGTACGTTAGAGGATCTCTGAAGTCTTCTCTTGAAACTCTTACTGTACCATTCATTCACTTAGGTGTGTTGGAAAGCACCAAGTGTCTAGAACTTATTTAAGCTTCTGGGATGCAGCTTTGAACAAGATAGACAGAAATCTGTGCCTCATGTAGAACTGACAATCTAGTAGGAAAAATAAAATAGAATTAGCAAAGCAAGTAAGTGAATTATGCGGTATGTTGAAATGTAATATGTTGGGAAATGAATACTGGGGGTAGCTATAATTTTTAATGTGGAATTAGGCACAGACTTTCTTGAGCAAAGGACATCTTTGCAGAGACTTAAAGAAGGGGCACACACACCCCTACCTAGAGAAGTGGGATACAGGATTTCAGAGTAAGAGTGACTGGTGGGTCCAAGAATAGTAAAGAGTTCAGTAGGACTAGATTAGACCTACTAAGAAGTGGAATGTCCAGAAGAGGCCACAAGGAAAAAAAAAACACAGAGCAGGAGTTACAGCAGGAAGGCCTGGAGACCATTAAGGAGATACCAGGCTTTAGTATGAATGGATAGGGACCACTGTAGGTCTTGAGTGGGGTATGACGACATCTGTCTTACATTTTTAACATTATCACTTGGGCTATTGAGTTGAAATAGAAGGTATTGACTTTCTCTCAATGCCATCTTGGCCAAAAGGAAGATCTTAAGCAAAATGTCTAGCCAAATGCACTTTGGAATTTCTCTAAGTTTGGAAACTAGTCCATTATCCACCTTAGTGACAGAGGAGAGGTCTGCAAAGCCAACGAAGAGTCTACCCACACAGAGGAATGAGCAAAGACTTCGGACCTAAGTCATTTCTGCTATTGACACCAGACACGCTCATGAAAGAGCTGAGATGAAGCCCTCTGAGCCATGATCAGCAGCTGAAGTCGTTCCCAGTGAACCATGGGCCTGCTTAAGATGCTGAGGACAGAAAGCAGTAAAAACTGGATGTAGTCACTCCTGGCTTCCTTGTCCTGGGACCCATCACCTTTCCTTAGTCACATTCCCATATTCCTCTCACCCAACTCTCCATTCATTTCAAGATATCTTTGTTTATTGGATGGGTGTAGCTAATTTTTTTCTCTAAATACAGAGTTTATACACTGAGTACTTTTGGAGTCTTGACTTTTTGACTTTTTGAGGGTCTAGGATTGCCTTCTTTTGTGGCATCCCTTCATTGTCACTTGAATGGTGGTCAGGGTGAGAAGGAGTGTGTGCAAATGCACAGGGTACAGGAGGGAAGATAGAACACACTATTGAGTTTTTAATAAAATTATGTTGCTACAAATGCTGAAGCTTGAATCTATAGGCCTTGGTGCCCATTGACACCAGGAGAACGCCAAGACGATAGGAGCAGGTTCAGCAACGGTGACACAGACATCAAGTTGAATTGGAGACTCATGAAACATTCTTGGGAACTAACAACCAGATAACATAAAGGAGTGACTACAGAACCATGGCTAGAGTTTGAGATTTGGAGTTGTCTTTATAGAAGACATACTAGACACCATTGAACAAGATTGCTAAGAAAAAATGTGCATAAAGAAATGGAATGATGAGGGCTGGAGAGGTGGCTCACCAGTTAAGGTGCTTGCATGCAAAGCCTAACAATGGGGCTCAGATTCCCCAGATGCACAAAGTGGTGCATGTGAGTGGAGTTTCTTTTTGGTTGCTGGAGGTCCTAGCTTGCTCTCTCTCTCTCTCTCTCTCTCTCTCTCTCTCTCTCTCTCTCTCTCTCTCTCTTTTTCTCTCTCTCTCTCTGTGTCTGCTTGAAAGTAAACAAATAAAAATATTGTCAAAGAAATTAAATAATGAAAGAAAATAAATAGCAT
Source organism: Zapus hudsonius (assembly GCA_004024765.1). NCBI lineage: Eukaryota > Metazoa > Chordata > Mammalia > Rodentia > Dipodidae > Zapus > Zapus hudsonius. Next base: position 7,096 of record PVHP010014594.1, read on the forward strand.
TAAATAAATAGCATTAAAGACAAGGACAATATTATGGTTTGAATGTGAAATGTCTCCCATGGGCTCATGTGTTTTAATACATGGTCCTCTGGTGATAGGGGTTGTTTGGGAGGTTTTGGAACCTTTAGGTCCTAGCTGGAGGGAGTAGGTGGTGTTAGGGAGGCCCTCAGTTATTCAGTGGCTGGGTTTCCACTAAGGCTCCCTCTGCTTCTTGGTTCACCATGAAAGAGCAAGCCTTGCTGTAAGCTCCTGCCATCAGACAGCCCCAGTGGCCGAGGCTTTCTCCAGTGATGGACTACATCCTCTGATTAAATTGTTTCTGTCAGGTATTCTGTGACAGTCAAAAGTAGCTAATAAAGCCAGGTGGGATAAAAGATGCCAAAGGCAGAATACTGGGAAATGTACATGTGTAGGGACAGGAAGTGACGCAGGAAGTCAGAGAAGCGAAACCCAGATGCTGACACATTGTCATGGTGCCAGGTTGCTTCTGGACAGAAGGGCCCAAGAGTTGTTTGTGCTCCAGCAGCAAGTCGTGGAGTTGTAGGATTAGGCAAACGTTGGCCTCTCAGATGCCCTGCTCATGCACCGCAATCAATCATTTCTATGTGCATCTTTCTCTTTAACTGCTTCAATGGGAGCTTAGGAGTTGGATCAGTTGGTAAAGTGCTTGGCAGCACGTGTGATCCCAGCACTGGGGAGGTGGGGAAGGAACAGCCCCAGGGCTTGTTGGCTAACTAGTCTAACTAAATTCATGAGATCTAGGTTCTGCTATGACCCTGTCACAGAACTCTAAGGTGGAGAGTGACTTGAAGAACAGTCCCTGAAATTGACCTCTGTCCAACACATGCATACGCAAGCATGCATATGCACACATGTGCCCTGTACACACAGATGAACATGCATACACACACATGCACCACACACACATAAATGTGCAAAAAAAACTGTAACAAAATCTTGAGGACCAACACCTGAAATTGTCCTCTGACCTTCACAGGCACACCCACACTCACACACATAAACAAACCCAACACACACACACACACACACACACGCACGCACGCACGCACGCACGCACGCACGCACGCACGCACACGCCAAGAAAAGAAAGAACACAAAGGACAGATGAAAATTTGAAATATTTATGAAGCCAAGAGATCTCTAGCCTTGACAACTGATGCATGAGTAACAAGAATCTATCCCTCCATTATAATACATGAGGCTGATGATTAAATGATCCTGGTTTCCAGATTAACCATAGATTTGCATTTTCTTTTACTAACATTGGGATTTTCATAGATGAAATTTGATATTTTTTCTGTTTCTTTCTTAATCTTGAAGAGAACACAGCTCCCCTATCATATTTTCCTTCGAAACACAAACACAGAAAATGGGGAGAAGGTATAATGAACTGTAAGTGTTCTGTAACTTCCAAGGAAATGTTTGCTCCTGTATCCTTTTTAATTTTTGTTGAAAGCTGGTGGGGAGGGGAGGGGGCTTCACCGAGGAGTAAACCTGAGACACTGATTCAGGAGCCAGACAGTTCAATGAACAGGATAATCGGGGTAGTTTTTGACAGGTGCGGCTGCCTGCCTATAGCTGGCATATGATCATTACCATTTTAATAAGGCTCTAATAGGGGGGCTGATCATTCAATGGGGTGTGAGGATCCTAATTCAGCTCCCAATCCCACATGAATGTGCTAGAATTTGCAGGCTTTGTTTTCCTCTTTTGTACCTCTGAATGCCAATAATTACTGGCTATAGATTCAAAAATTCTTAGAACTGGAAGCTAAATTAGCTCTCCTAATACTGCACAAGAATGTCAATACTCATAAAAAAGGAAGCAAGTGGTTTTTTTGTATTCTTTTGTTTTTTTTTTACACTTGTAGGCATTGTGAAGACCGGCAGTTGAAGTGTGCTGGCTTACAGCATGAATAATGACATTACTGTCTCTCCACGAAGGGCCCTCCCACTTTCAAGAACAAAAAGTTATCCATTGGCCCAAATGTAATGTCTTCTGAAATCATACTTCACTGTTTTAAGTTTCTGTGTAACTCATTGTGAAAGAATCCAGGCTTTTTCTCTGGTTTGGTTTAGAGGAAAGGTTTATGCTTTATAACTCTTATTTGAGGTGTCAGCATTTCAAAAAAAAAAAAAAAAAACACAAAACTTTAACCTTCCCAAAGCTTGTCTCTAAAGAGACTGTCATAGTCAAAGTACTTGGATCATAGGTGTGACTGTAGTCATAATTATTGTGATGTTGGATATCAATATTAAATAGCACAACTGTGGTCTATAATACAGAAAGTTTTACTTAATTTTCAACATGCTTAGGAAATGGATGTGAATTTTTTAATGCCCATTTACAAAGGATAGCATTCTAAGTGATTAAATATTTTATTTAAAGCCACACATTCAGTAAGTGCTGGAGCAAGAATTCAAATTTCCTACCTAATATGATTTCAGTTTGTGCTTCTTATGGTGCACTTGTCTTCACTGAAATGCCCCCAAACTTGTGTACTTAATTCAGGGGTGATTGGACCTCACCCCAAATCCTACATGATGCTATAAGGTGCCATAGCCATTTACTTCTTCTGTGTCTCCAGAAATGTCTCTACATGAGCTCAGAAACCTGATGCTCTCACTAGACTTCCAAATTTGCCTAGATTCCCTCTTCACACATCAGAATCACATTAAGCACTCCATGAAAATTGAAATCTTAGCAAAGATCCAGTTGTTATCAGTCATTATAATTAATCTTCAAAATATAGTTTATCTCCACTGGTCGCATGCTACATTGCTGTGCCTTGGCATTCCTGCCAGGAGACGTCCCCTGGCTTCTAACGTGGTACATGTGGGGATGCTTGAGAGGGAGACAGACACAGCAGAGGCATTTTGAATGACATCAACCTATATGCTCCCTTCTCAACAAAATCTCTTGAGTGTCAATTAGTGACGTGCTGAGGTTCTGTGCTCCTGTCTTTAAAGTTCAAGCACGTTGACCACCATTTTTAATTCTTGTTTTGGCCTTTTGATATACTTTACTCATGAAATTTCTAACTAAGAGATACTTTCAACTTGACAAATAAGCAAATCGGGATTCAGAAGGCTGTGTCCCAATTATGGTAGACTAAATATCCAAATTTAATTTCCATGATGCTTAGGAATTATTTTCACCATGAACCAAATCACTGGGGACCTTACACACACACACACACACACACACACACACACACACACACACACACCCCTAACAGAATTTCCACAAGTTGTACCCCACCTCTATGAAGTATCACTAGAAAAAGAGAGGGAAACCTAATGATTAAATGAAAATGCAATTCTGCTTCAGTTAGCTATTGCTGCAAAATAAGTTACATGAAAATTTTACAGCTAAACTCAATATTAAAGTTTCTCTTTTAATTTCATAGTCTGTGTGGCAGGGACTTCTTTAGCAGCTGAGGGAAGGGTTTTACCTCACTTCTCTCATGAAGTTGTGGGGATGTACGACAAAGCTCTGATCACCTGAGCATTGTCTGGGGCTGGGAGATATGTTTGGAAGTTCACTCCCTTCCATGGCTGTCCAGATGACATCTCTCCATAATGTTACTTAACCTCACAAGAGACAGCTGCTTCCCCTAAAGCCTGTGACTTAAAAGAAGGACCTTGCCTCGGAAGTCGCATGCCATTTCTTCTTTGATATCATTCGTTTCATAAGTCGGGCCTAGTCAGTGTATCTCCAGAGAAGAAGAAGAAAATAACCACAGAGCCACCTGGGAGCTGCTAGGACAGGTCCCAAGGCAAGGCACTTTGCTACAGAGAGTACTGTCTGGGGTAGAAACAGGAAAGAGGTGATTGTCACTCAACTAATTCAGTAACCTAACTGGTTAATTTTCCACAGCAGAGATCTTGGAAACAAAAATTACAAAGTGCCCCAATTCAAGACTAGAAAGTAGATGGATCCCCTGCTTCCTAGGTAGTCAGGTTCTCATTCTTGTGGTCAACTGGCTACCTGTGGTGTGTTGGGTAACAGCAATACAAAACAGATCTAGAATGTGCCATTTGCAACTGTGTCATCTTCACAGAAGAGTGTCATTGGAGTAATGTTTTTCATAGAAAGTTCTACCATTATGTATATTTGCGCATCCTTATTTGTAATCCTTAGAGGAAACTTTATGAGGTTCTCTCTGTAGCTTCATAGCTATGTTTCTTTATGATCAGAAACCTTAAAGCTTCAGAAAAATGTTAAATGAATATGTACATCATTTATCCAGTGTAGAGAAAGACAAGTTGGCAAAGGCCAATTGGTCAAGTACACACCTGCAAAAGTGATTATCGCAGTCAGTCACACGCCGCTGGGATGAATCTTCAAACCAGGCACAATTTGGGGGAGGAAAGTATTTATTTAAGCTACATATCCAGGGGAAGTCCCATAAACATGTAAGAGGCTGATCCTCTTTCACAGGTCCAAGCAGAGAGAAAAACCCATCACCTATACCACACACACAAAACAGCAAAACAGGCAACAGGGCCAAGGAGAGAATCTCTTCCCCTTGCCCTACCCCAGACTTAATGGCTTCCTGAGTCTCTGGAATTTCCTTCCTGCACTGCCCACACAGGAAAGGATGTTTACTTCTACCTCCTGTGAGCTTCCTTCCATCCTGCCCCCTACTCAGAGACTGCCTTCCTGTGAACATCCTCAGAGACCCACCCGAGATTACTTGAAAGGTCAAGTTGACATCAAAACTTAACCATCACAGTGATATTTCATATCACACAAACTACATGATCTTATACTGTCATAACAGAAATCATAGAGGCCCTTGGCTCATAATACCCAACTCATAGCACTATTCAAAGGGCTTTATGAGCATCTAGACTATTCATAAATATAAACACTTGAATCATGTGAAATCTAAAATTACTATAGGAAATGAGTGAGACAGCCGAGGCTGATTTGATAACATTTTTCTGTAAACTAAGGAATCTCATGTTACTCAATGGAAAAAAAGTAGTAATAAAATAACACCAGAGAGAACTGGGGAAGCCAAGATAGGAGAACTGTGAGTTCAAGGCTAGCCTGGGCTACATAGTAAGGTGTATGTGTGAGAGAGAGAGAAAGAGAGGAGAACAATGCCTACCTCATAGGATTATATGAGAAGTGATATGAATAAATTTTAAATAACACTTGTAACCTAGATCATGGCAGGTACCCATTGAACATTATTCTGAACCAGGATACTATTATACACTACCTACAAATAACTGACTTTATTTTGATGGTTTGTCTTAATTATCACTTTTACAGAATTTCAGCAATCAAGTTATTTATATTTCAACCATTAAACGTTTCTTTAAAACTTTAAAATGTCTCAGAATTAATGGCTTGAGTTGAGTATAACCCACAAGGAGTGTCCCCTCTACATGATTTTTAGCAGCATTATGTAACTCAAGACGTGATGTTGTTTTAATGTGCTACAATGTCTCTTTTTTCTCAAACAAGAGCTACAGCCCACTATTGGTTTTTCCATCTGTAAAATGGGATGAATGAGTATTTTAAGGTCATTGGATATGTGGCCCTTATGATCTTAGAAAGCAGAAAGGTACACTTTAATGAAATTACTGAAAGCAATTGCCAGGGAAATGAAGTGTTCATCTCACTTTGATAATACCCTCGAGTTTTCCACTTGTTTGGTGCAGCACGGAGAGAGATGCACTTTGCCAACTCCCAGCCTTCTGATTACACGACCTTTAGAACCAAACTTAAGCCGCCCCAGCTTCCAATTCTGCTGAACACAAGGAAAACGTGATTTCCTGGAGCAAAATAAAAGGCTTAGAGGAGGACTGAGAGGGCTTCTTAGATATCAAATAGCTCTTGCAAAACACGGTTGGGATGAAGCAGTCAGGGTAAGTGAATCAGAAACATATGGATTAAATTTCCCTTGAGTTATTTGGGGATTCAAAATCAGGGGATTTAGAAGTGGCAGGGGCTGGTCTTCAGTTGTACAGTGCCCTCCAAACTCCCTGAAACCATTTTGGAGGAAGATTTAGTGAACCCTCAAAAGTTCAGAATATTTTCCATCTAATCATGTCATATCCAGAATTCTTAAGATTGTCTCTTCTTGCCACATCTCCAGCTCCTTCCTGCACCAAGGAAGTAAACTTAAGTACTCACAGGTTGGAGGGCTTATCGATACCAAATGATGCTTTCCTTAGGCTTTACATGAACTAGGAATAATTCTCTTATTTCTGTCTTAAACCAGAAAAGCAATATTAAACACATTTTCTTTATTGAGCTCTCCTACTGACAGTATTGTCCTCAGGAAAAAATGTCAAATGAGAAAATTTTAGTAGGCCATCTTTCATCTTGGCTAAGTAAAGTAGCCTATTGGCACCAACTACCTTTATTCTCATTGTGTTGTTGGTATCAACAGTTGTCTCAAGTGAGTATTGGGAAATGCTTCAATTATAGTATGAAACTATATTCTGAAAAAGAAATTTCTTCATAATTAATATGATTATTAAAAAGGAGTCAGGATAGGAAAAGGAGTCCATATCCAAAAATCCAATCACAAAAGGTCTGCTCCAAGGTATTTGGAGCTCCGTGTGCTGAACAAATTCAGATTAAATTTGAATTCAGTAAGATTTGGAGACCATTCTCTTTGGAGCTCGGTGAAATTGGCAAATCAGCTATTAAAAAATAGGACTGAAGTGTTTTATCTGTGTTGTCCTTTGTAATTAGGCTGCTGAATAACAGAAGTATTATCACACCAGGGTTAGTGCCAGAGGATTACCCAAAGTTTTACAAATGGGATGCTAAAGTGGCCAGAACAGGTGCACACACAAAGACCAAGGAGGGGGGAAAAGTAAGAGAATGAAAGCTGAGGCCTACTACTTTCAGCCACATAGTAAAATTAATGGTTTCTGTAAATGAATGGCACGGTTAGATTACCATTGAACTTGTAAAATTAGAGGAAGGAGTCAGATTCTTCATTACACTCCTTTTTCTCTTTTTTAATTTGAGCGAAGGAGGTCGACCTTAATTGTCGTTTTACCTCAAAAAGGAAAAAAAAATCTTTTCATTCGAATAATTTTGCAGCAGGCACAGAGACTCCTCAAAAGAATTGTGCTTTCTGAAATCTTTTTTCTTTTCTCCCGCTCATGTGACCTGTGTGCTGGAGAGAAAAATGAGTTAGATTTGAATGAGCTCATCTTTGAAAAATTAGTGAATCTAAAAAGAAGAAAAGTAGGACTGTCTACTACTCCTAACGACAGTGGGGAAAAAGTGAAACTGGAAACATTAGCAAATTAAAGATTAGTACTTTAAAAATTTAACCAAGGGCCTTGCTTACAATTAGAAGCAAATAGGTAAAGACTCATGAATCCTGAATGTCCTAGGTTGGACTTCAGTAATTTGTCAGAAATATATCTGTTTTCCAAGTAATGGTGGTTTCATTCATTAAGTACAGAGCTGCATCTTAATTATTATAGCTTACTTATAAATGAAAGCACAGAGTACTAGAATGTTGAGTTTTGGAAATATAAGTGTTGAGACTGAAGATGAGCCCTTTTCCTTTCCACCACCTCTTTGACACTCTTACCCAGGTCTCCTAGAGATGAAGAACGTACATTGATTACTTGGCTCTCTGGTCACACCTGCAGCCTGGACTTTGACGAGCTTTAGAATCCGGGAACCTATGAGTATCACTAAATCCAGGCCTTCTCAGGACAAGCAAGTCTTTATTTTAGTCAATATTATGTATATAGAGTATGAAAATGAACCCTTGGCAGATAATAATCAAATGTTAGACTTGGTGTTATTGTCCAGTTAGACTTGATACTATTGTCATTATGTCATCATATCTCAAGTGGATTCTTCTAGAATGAGGATAGTACATTCCATACAACTATGGAATGCAATGTGTAGGTATAAACTGTGTCAATGAAACTGTCCAAGAACTAGATATACATTCTGGATTTCATTATGCCCTAACCAAATGATCTTTTCCATTATTGCATATTAATATTTCTATAGTTATTTGAGAAAATATAAAAATAGTTGCAAATATCTACAGTGGAGTTTTAGGTTTATTGTATAGATATTCAAGGAACTAGAGACTGCAGTTACTGTTTACCAAGTACTTGTTGCATGCAGCAGCCTGTTAAGTGCATTGCACTGGTTTTCCAAGGAGCATCAATAGAGGGTTGAGAAATCTAGAGGTCAGAAAGGTTAAAAATTTTGCCGAAATATGTACTAAGTGTCAATACCTATAGATTAACCAAATATTGTCTAGTGATTAATGATCAGGCAGACTTAATTGTCTTATATCACATTTCAATACAATGTATGGATATCCCTTTCCCTATGGGGGTTGGGTCTATGACACCCATGGACACCAAAATCTGTTAATACTCAAGCTTATTATATACCATGGTATAGTATTTGTGTATACCCTATGAACATCCTCCACTTTGCTTAAAATTGTCTCAAGATTACTTAAAAGAATGAATACAATTTAAATGCTTTGCAAATAGTTGTTGCATTATACTATTTAGGAAATGATGACAAGTGCAAAAATCTGTATATATTTAGTATAATACATTGTTCCCCAAGTATTTATGATCTGTGATTGAATGAGTATATGTAGAATCTGTTGATATGAAGGACCATCTATTTAATTTTCAAAATGAAGACTATTCACAAGCTCCCTGAAGACCACAGAACTTTGTGTACATGTGTATATGCGTGATCATATGTGTATGGGCCCAAGTGCACATGGAGGCCACAGGACAACTTTGGGTGTTATCTTCATGAATGTTGTCCACCTTTTTTTTCTTTTTGAGACAGAGTTTTTCACTGGCCTGGAGTTTGTCAATTAGGCCAGACTGGCTGACCAATAAGTTCAAGGAATCCTCCTGTCTCCTCCTGCTCAGTGTTGGGATTGCAAGTGTGCCACCATGTCAGACATTTGACTTGGGAATCAAAAATCCGATCTTCAGGTTTTCAAGACAATCACTTTACTTCCTGAGTGATCTCATTATTCCCCAACCTTTATTCTTTATATAAAACTACTTCTCAAAGTTTTGTCTGCCTAAAGAACGATGTACTTTAAAATACACACCTGAGATTGTTGTAGAAATATCCAGTAATAAACAGACAAAGCCTTTGCAGCAAGAGGAGAGGGGAGTTTAATTTACACCCAGGCCCGGTGGTCCAAGCATGAATGAAACATTGGCCCTGAACCCCAGTTACAAAGAGATTTTATAGTCAGTACAGAGTAGGGTATGTGACATTATACATGCAAATTACCATTACCTAGTAGTTTACACATTTACAATAGGTTTCAGGAAATTCACTCCCCAGGTATTCTCTGGCCTTGTCTCTCCTAACTTCTTTATCTCACAGAACTTCAGAGCCCTGACAGTTTCTCACTTCATGCAATGATATTGGCCATGTGGCAGACAAACGTCAGTAGGATGTAACAGTGAATGGGGGGGGGCAGTGACCAAGAGATAGTAAAAGAGCTGATGGGAACAGTTTAAAGACTAATCTAGGGGTTCACCAAAATTCTAGTGAAAAAAAGCTGAGCTAGTTTTTTTTTTCTTCACAGGTCAATTATAAATGAAGTTCGAATTTGTATGGATAATGATCAAAACTCTACCTTCAGTCTACAGCAATACCAACCCTAAAGTGCCCCATCTCGTCGGAAGCTCTACTCTGAAACACAACCCTGAACATGGATTCACATAGCGGGACTTAAGCTGTTCTTTTCTTCTGTGTTTGCATCCACCTGTTTTCCATCTCAGGCTTCACTTCATGCCTCCATCCTAGGTGACCTTGGCCACTTATACTTGCTACAACTCCCACAGACATCATGCCAGTGTCTTCACAGAAACTTGTGGGGTCATCTACACTTCTAGCTGGCTGTGTTGTGTGTTCCATTCACAGTAATCCTTAATGAACTAGGTCATTTGTACTATTCACAGATAGTTTCACGTTTCACCTAAATCTGTACTTCTTGAACACAATAGGGTGATATTAACTTCTTTGGTCAATTTATAATATTTTTCTAGCTTAATATCCCAGAGGTATTTTGACTGATGGTAGCAATTAATCTTTTGAAAGGATGAGATTCTTCAAGGATCAGTTGTCAAACAGGTGCTCAGTAACTATTTGTTAAATGACATTTATGAGTCAATTAAAATGATGATAGAGAAGAAACTACTAAATAGAGATTGGTTATTGGTGAAATTAGCATAAAGTGGAGAACTAGGGGGAGAGCATAGGAGTTAAGAATTCCAGAATAGCTCAGGCCATAATTGTCCTAGAACAGCATGATCCAATGTTCCCAGAAGAGTCTTATTCTCCCTGATTTATATTTGCCATTTTACTCGAAATGCTAATGTCACCCCCTTTCACTCACAGAATTGCCCCAGTTTAATGATCAATTACATGCTTGCTTGACACAGAAGCATGTACCGATGAACATATCTTTCACGCTATTCTAACTGATTTCTCTCTCCTTTTAACTAAATGGCTCAAACCAATGGACTCTCTTACCGTCAACTTTCACATTGACTGCTGTTTCTGAAACGTCTTCCTTCATTCTTCCCTCTTCTTCCTGCCAACTTGGACATATTTACCATTAAGGGGAACATTTTAAAAGGTTCAATGGAAATAAATTGGGCTTGGGGGGAGAGGAGAGCATACACTTTTGTGTTAGCGGTATGAGTGAGGAAGTTCCATATTGGAGCAAAGCTCATGCAGGCTAGAGATTGGAGGTCATCATGTCAAGTGAAAAACACCAGACTGAGTAAGACACCTGTCTCGTGTTTTCTATCAGATTTGGAATCTAGAAAAAGAAAGACATGAAAATAATGAGGGTCTACTAGAAACTTGGAAGAGAACCAGGGAAAAGGGAGGAACTATAAGAAGGGGAAATGGAAGATGAAAACAATCAAAATAATATGCATGTAAGAAAATTTCACAATGAAACCCATTATTTGTATAAGTCATAAACAGTAGTAAAACGTATGTTCATATTATCATGAAATTTTAAGCCAAAATAAACATATTATGAGCATGTGGCAGTGTTTACCATAAAATGAAATAAACCTCATAAATTAATTTGTTAGTAAAGAAAGTCATTTGATTTTTTTTGCATGTCTGATTTAACTGTTTCTTGGGGTCAAGAATAAAAATGGAACTGACTCAAGAGCAATATGAAAGCTAATGATGCCTTCAAAGTTAGGAAAGAAATTATTTCCAAACTAAGATTCTATACCTAGCCAAAGTATCATCTAATTGTTTATGTAGAATAAAGTCCTTTCAGAAATGGAAGGTTTTAATAAATTATCTCTTGTACTTTCTATCAGGAAGGCACTGGAATCTGTGCCTACTTTATCAGAAAATAATAATAGTAAAGAAACAAGAAGGTAGAAGATTCAACTCCAGGAAGAGATGAAGAAAAAGTGTGACAACCTCTTCCTCAAGAAAGATCGAAGACCACAATTTTGCATTGGTTTAGAGAATAATCAGATTAAATTAGAAACTCAGGCAACTCCAAGGACAATCTTTAAGAAGATGAAATTTATAAACTTTCTAATAAATATTGGAACTATTGAAAGTCTTATACTACTTGGGGAAAATTTGAAGTCAGATTAATGATCAACCTTTGAATATCATTTGCATAGAAATAATGATCACTTAACACTTCCATAATCTATAGAATTTGAAGGGCACTATGCCTGTGTGTGATAGTTAAAAAGGGCACTTATAAAGACATCAATAGATAAGTATATAGTCAAAATGCAAGGGGTTAAGTACTTATGGAGGCATAATAGACTATACTAGTTATGAACTTGGATTACTGGGTTAAAGTCACAATACCACCAGTTATTAGCTATCAAGAAAGTTGTTTCACTTATTGGAATCTCTGTTGTATCATAGTAAAACTAGCATAATAATTATTTACCTCATAATATTTCCATGTGCAATCAACGTTTAAATAGTTTGCATTAACACTTGGCATAGGAAGTGATATGAAAATGTTGGTATTTACATATTGTTTTCAGAGATAAGGTAAAGATCGAATCAGCTGAAAAAAACAGAAATTTATTTTTGGGAAAGGGAAGATAATGATGCGATAGGAATATTATTGCTTTTCAGGAGTTGGAGAAATTTCATTATGTACTATGTCCTCTGCCTTCTCTGAAACACACAAAGCTAAATCTAAAGAAACTGGAATAAAATTTTCTTTTACAGTCAAGTGCAGAATAAAGCAGCTTTTTTCAAATGTTTGCAAATTTGATGGCAAATAGAGCAATAAGGCTACCTACTCTCTCAGACCATTTGTACAAGCCATTATTCTCAGGTGTGAGAAACAGAAATTGATCAAGCGGATTTCAATATAAGATTAGTCATTGAAAAGTTGCTTGGGACCTCCCAAGATGGTCATTGGAATGCTGTGGAACTAGGTATGAAAGGAGGTCACACAGCGCAACTCGGTCCTGAATCACACCAAATGAATGAAATGGGGAGTCCACATTGCTTACATGTGGACTCAACACCCCAACTTAAATATACTCCATTGCATATGCTCCTGGAAATCAGTCACTGTTACCATAACAGCCTTGCCAGAAAGAATTCCTCCCTTCTGAGTTTGTTCTATGTTACTGACACTCAAGTATAAATGACTGAGTAGAGAAGGGAGAATACAAATTATCTGGTTCTTATACTTCCTGTAGTAGGAGAGAGACTCTATTGTAAAAAGTGAGAGCATAAGTAATTTTCCTATTATGGAACAGGATGGAACTGGCTGCTGTCCTTCATTCTCGTTCACTGCCTCTATCATAGATGAACATTCATTTATCCTTATTAACTTGGGTTAGCAATATGATTAACTTTGCATAATTAAATGCGAGTATTGGTGATATGCGTCTCTTTAGATCAGATCAGCTGTGAGCCACGTTCTGGTTGTTGTGATCTACCTTTCCCTGGCCTGAAAATATAGAAGAAGCATGGTATGGGGATGTTCTGGTCAGCTTGTTTCAGTGACTGGAATGAGCAAAGGCTCCTTGTCATCTTATGGTGGCTATATGATATAAGCATCATGTAAAACCCCAGTAATTTGGAGTTGTTTGTTTCTTCAGTTTATGCTTTCCCATCCTAGCTGACACAGGTGATTCGTCTGATGGGCAGTCACAAATGACAAATGCAGGTGCAGTGGTGCACATCTGTAGTCCTGCCACCCAGGGGGCTAAGGAAGGACTGTAAGTTCTAGACCAGCCTAGATTATATAGTGAAACACTGTTTTGGCTTCTCAAGACTCATTTCTGGTTATGTAATTAGAAGAAGTCATTTAATGTTTATAGAATACCTATTTATTCATTCACTCAATGACTACTTATGGAGTCTACCATGTCCTGTGCATTGTTTTGCTATAAGTATACAATTGAATTATGAATAAATCTACTATGCACCAGGGGTAGAGTAATGAACAAGTAAAACCAAGGTTCCAGTGCTTCTAAACTGATATCCTAAAGGAGAAGACATGATAGTAATTGATAACTGCTCCAGGAGTGTATTAAGCCAGTTAAAGGAAACAGACAGTTATAGGTAGATGCTTCCATATCTACCCATGGCTCAATTCCATGCAGGACTGGTCACGATAGGCAAATGAAAATGTAACCTTTAAACAGGTTTGAAGGAGTTGAAGCAGTAAGTCAGAGAGTTTAGGGGGGACATCTGTCAGTAAAGTATTTGCCATGGAAATATAAAGACCTGAATTTGATTCCCAGAAGAAAGGCAGATCCCTGGACCTCCCTGACCAGCCAGTCTAGCCTAGTTGGTGATGACAGGCTAATGAGAGACCATGTCTCAAGAAAGGTGGACAGATGTGAAGAACCACACCCAAGGCTCTCCTCTGGCCTCCACATTCACACATACACACACACAGTAACAAAACATTAAAATAAATAAAAATGAGTAATCCATGTGAATTTATGGAGAAACAGAATTCCAAGTAGAAGGAACGGATGACACACATTCTCTGAAGCAGAAGTACACGTTCTCTGAGATTGTTTTGAGGAACCTGGTGGAGTCCGGGTGAGAACACCTACATAACTCTTAAACACAAGTTTCCACTTGCTTTGTTATTAAATTTATAAATTTTAGCTTCTGCTGCTGCCTTTTGTTATCTATAGTTTTGATTGCTTATATCCTTGTGTGAGAGAGAATTCTAGCTCTCTTTAGTTAAACCTATCATTTGGTAAAATGATTCAATCATAATTGTCCCAGAGATTAGTGTAGGGCAACTTTTCCTCAGTAGATTATAAATCACTCTCAGGATCCCCTCCATTCACATTCTTTCTTGGGAGTCAAGAGAAGCCTACATTTGGCTTTGTTACTAATACCCCAAACAACCACCACTCAAACAGTAAGCTCCTGCCTAAATGGAAGATGTTTAAGTGCTTGGGTATCTGATAGCTATTTTCTAGAAAGGAAAGAAGACAAAGGTAGAGAGAAGGTGTATTCACAGAGGTCTTCAGCCCCTCCACAAGCCACATGAGGAAGCACCCGGTGCTGACCTCCGTTGGTAAACCAGATACACATTCCTATAGCTGAGTCATTTGAAGTTCGTCCCATGTGGTTTAGTGTGCAGTATAATATGTCAAATAAAGCATAGTATAAGGTGTCAGTGTCCTTTTGGACAAAACATCTTCTGAATTTTCAGCAGGGGCAAAATTACATTCCTAAGAATAGAAAACACCCACTGTTGAAAACGTGTCCTCACTTGTCTTTTGACCAAGACTTCTCAAATATTTCGAGATTCAAATAGGCCATGCAAACAATACCTATAATCAAATTTTCTTCTCCAATACCTGTCACTTCTCAGATATAAGTTAGTCTCCTAAGATAATGCACTCGAGTTTTTCACTTTAATGGCTTACCATAGACATGTTATGTGAAGCAAGTTGTGCAAACACCATGCAGTTCAGTGTCTTCTACATTCCAATTGTGCAAATAAAACCCTTGCATTGTCTTTGACTATTCAGAATCCAGGGAAAACTTTTATTAAATGGAGGTAAATATAAATTAACATGATGGTCATTCAAGGGATCTAGGTGTCAATGACATATCCCTTTGTGAAGTCTAACATTCTGAAATTACAGATCTGTGGTAATAAGATGAAGATGAAATGCAGAAAGAAGAAAACAAATAACCAATAGTAAAACCAAATTGATGAATTATGATGTTCTGCATCCAAACTGTGTGACTTTAGGCAAATTCTTAATTTCACTAGCTTTCGGTTTGCTCAGCCTTGCAAAGGGTCAGAAACCCATCAGCTAGTATTATTTCTTTTTATGAACTTGGGCATCTATTTGTGGATATGGGTACACATGAGTGCACATGCATGTGGAAGACAGAGGAAAACATCAGGTGCTATTCTTCAGGAATGCCATCCATCTTCTTTGAGACAGTGTCTCTCCTTGGCTTGGAGCCCACCGAGTAAATTAGATTGGCTGGTGAACCAACCCTAGAGATTCTCTTATTTCTGTCTCCCCCAAAATGGGATTATAAATGCATGCCAGGATGCCTAGCTTAAAAATATTTTACTTATTTGAGAGAGAGAGAGAGAGAGAGAGAGAGAGAGAGAGAGAGAGAGAGAATGGACACACCAAAGCCTCCAGCCATTGCAAAGGAACTCCAGATACATGTGCCATCTTGTACATCTACTGGGGGATTGAACTCAGGTCCTTCTGCTTTCAGGAAAACTCCTTAACCACTAAGCCATCTCTCCAACCCAATGCCCGGCCTTTTTAAAGTAGGATCTGGAGATTGAACTCAGGTTTTCATGCTTGTAAAGCAAATGCTTTACCAACTGAGCTACCTCCCCAGCCCAGTAACTAATAGTGTAAGGACTGAATTAGTCAACATATGTGTTATATAAAATAACACCTAGTAGATAAAAGGGGGTAACAACAATTGGTTCCTTTTCTTGTTTTATAAATGATTAAATAGATGTCTGTGTAATGTCATCATAATCACTCCAAATTAATCATCTGAGTGGCAGAGCTAAGGAAGTTTTTGTCCCTTAAGCTATGTTCTTTTAATATAGTGCAAATGATTAACACCAGACATTCTTGCCCTTTTAGCTTTTTCAATTAAGTTTTAATTGGCTATGAAGTATAAGAATGAAATGTGACTATTTCATTTGAAGTTGTAACTGCGTAAGAATGAATACCACCAACAGAGGAGCTAATATGGACTCTTATTGTCACATCTCCAGCATGAAGATACAGATAGCCTAGATACGTTCTTTTCTTTCTTTTATCTTATTTGACACACACATACTACCACATGTGAGTGAGTGAGTGTGTGTGGGGGTGGAGATGTTTAATATATGCATGAGTATGTGTAAATGTACGTGACTATACCCAGGTATTTACAATGGTTCTGGAGAGTTGAACCAGGTGGTCTCTGACCTGAGGACCCTCATGCTTAATTGGCAAGTGCTCTTAACCATTAAGTTATCTCCTATCTCCTAGTTATATCCTTGTCTTGATTTTAATACCATATCAGAGAGCTTCACTCTCTCTTCCAAGTGTAGGGAGCCCAGTGTGGATGGTTGATTTTCACACCTCAAAGAATTTATCTGGCACAAACTCTATCCAGGAATTCACTTGGCATAGTTTCTTCTTTCCCAAGGAGCCTCATGTCACCGCACCACCACCATCATCTCTCCATCACTGGCTGTCATGTAGCTCACTTGGGCCTGTGCAGTGTGGTGGCTTGGATGACAGGGGCTGCTCTTAGCTATCTAGGTTCAGACCTAGTTTCAAGTTTCCATGAAAAGAGTGTTTGAAAGAATGGATGAAGCCTGTTCATCATAGAGGACATTAACCCCAGAAAGTACTGAAAGTGGCCTAGAGTGTCTCAACCCAGGGCCTTACTTATGTTTGAAAAAAAAAAGTCTGGCTGATAATGATGATAATTTAAATATTGATTTCTTGAAAACAACTCAGCCTATGGAAATCACATAGATGTGATGCAGTGTGTTTCCTGTAGTAGACTTTCTCCAAAGTGTACGCTGATCCTAACTTTATAATCTCCAGTCTTAAGATGTCTGCACTTCTCTGTTGGCCTAGCTTTTATTGATGAATGGCTGCTTTCCACATGAGATACTTTAACTACCAAATTTAAATTTAATGTCTCTAAATATGTAGAACACGTTGATTATATCTTCAGTTATTTGGGAAGGGGCTACTCAAATATACAAATCCATTTCTCCATATCAATCCCAATAATTCAATTAAGTTGGGCATTCTTAGGGCAAATATCTCTGGGGAAAAAAAACATGTGGAAACCTCATCACACTTAATTTATAAATAGGTGCAAATTTATTTTTCTTTAACCTAGCTCAGTTGAAGTTACTTGATCAACTGATATGAATTGCAGAATAGAATAGGCTCTGGGGTCGGAATGCTTTGGTTTGAAATCCAACCCTACAGCTTACAGTGTGTCTATGAAATTTTCAACTAAGCATCTGTGTTTTGGTTTCTTTATCTTAAAAAGGTGAATAATGCACCCAATGATAGGGATGACATAACAATTGAATGGACTAGTTTTTATAAAGCACTCGGCAGACTGGAGCACTGTGAATACTAGATATATACTTGTTTAATTATATAAATAATGCAAGTGATCAGCATAGAATAGAATGATCCCA
This sequence comes from Zapus hudsonius, assembly GCA_004024765.1. NCBI lineage: Eukaryota > Metazoa > Chordata > Mammalia > Rodentia > Dipodidae > Zapus > Zapus hudsonius. The sequence continues at coordinate 24,827 of PVHP010014594.1, forward strand.
ATCAGAGATTCTGCAATATAATTCTCAATAGGTTTTTTCTTATATTGGCCAACAATATCAGAAAAGACTTCATTTATCCACTGTAGTCATGGGACTAGTCCCTCTTTGGACTGTGTGAAGTGTCCTTAGATATTCATTAGTGTAGATAAGAGGAGGGCTTCTTGATATTGGAATAACCATGCCAACAAGTCTCAGAAGCCTAAAGGTGCATGATGGGCTTAAATATCCAGTGTGACATTCAGGGCCCATTTTTTCCCCTTTACCTCTTCATCATAGAGGACATTAACCCCAGAAAGTATTGAAAGTGGCCTAGAGTGTCTCAACCCAGGGCCTTACTTATGTTTGAAAAAAAAAAGTCTGGCTGATAATGATGATATTTTAACTATTGATTTCTTGAAAACCACCCAGCCTATGGAAATTAAATATAGGTATCTAAACATTTTTAACTTCACTTATCCAAAACCAAACTTAATTAATTTGTGTCCACACACACTGTGCTTTATGCTCTTGCACCCAAGTTGGAAAACATGAAGTTCTGTTCAATGTCTTACTCCTTCTCATCATGCTGCTCTAACCCCAAATCAGGCAAAAGATCCTAAATAATTAAGCTTCTGAAACTATCGCTGAGACCTCCTCTCTTCTGTCTATCACTGGACTCAATCCTTCTGTTGCTCATCAATGAGAAGGTCCTTCACAGAGGCTACCCGTATGGATGGTTTGGTGGAGTAAGTTGGAATGGCTAACTTCAAAGGAACTAATAGAAATAGGTGAGTGAAAGAATAAGGAGAGAAATCTGAGAGAATGGTGGAGGACTTCTGAAATGAGTCAATGTGTATACATCAGTACAAAACACGAAAGAAGTCAGATTTTGATGAAAATGGAATATAACCTCTAGTTATAACATATTTAGATTTTTAGTGATGCTTAGAGTGATGACATTACGGTCATGATCCTGACCCTGACTGAAAATATCCCTGGAAAATGGAGTAATGTTGGTAAATAATGTCTATTATTCGTCAGAACTTGCTGGCAGAACTTGTAAGCAACATTTGCTCTCCTGAAATTTTATTTATCTTATTTAGTCTTCTAAAAATCTTCTTTCTCTGGTTTCTGAACTTAGAGAATATTAAAGATGATGGCATTAGGAAAGAATAGGAAAAATATGGGTGGCAGTCAAAGGTGACAGCTCACAGGAAGGAAGTACAACATGGATGTGAAACGTCAGACACTATAACTCTGGGACACTGAACCTGGAGAAAAGTAACAAGAAAACATACTCAATTTTTACTTATACATCGGTGGTCTATGTGAGGGGTGCCACAGTGGGGATGGAGGTCAGAGAACAACCTCGAGGTGTCTGTGCTCAGTCTTCTTGGAGGCAGGGTCCCTGGCTGCTGCATGAACTGCCAGGCTGCAAATGAACTGCAGACTAGCTGGGCTGCAAACCTGGGTTATCCTGGATCTGCCTTCCATTGTAGTAAGCACATTTGGGATCACAGATGTAGGCAATTAGCATTTGACTTTATGTAGGTGTTGGGGCATTGAACTGAAGCCAGCAGGCTTTGCAAGCAAGTGCCTTTAACCACTGAGACATCTCACCAGGCCCAAGGAAATTTCTGTTGAGAAAAAATACTGCTTCACTGTTTTGAGTATCATAGCTATCCATAACAACTCATTTCTCAAAGGTTAAGATTTATTTTATATTTTCAATCTGTGTCTGCTTTTGTCCAACATAGTGCCTATAATATACTGGACATCACCCTGCTCCCAAATCTGGGTCACTCCTTATTTTAATTTTATATTTCTAGGATATTAATTGTTCCCTAATGTTACAAGTATCACTATATCTTCCTTAGCTCTTCTTATCCCGGAATCCTAACCATATTATTCATAGCCAATTCAGAAAGTATTGCATGGGTTAAGCACTTTGACTTCTCTAAAGAAAACCTGCTTTATCTGTCAAATTTGTGGCTAGCAAATAATCAAGGTATACCTTATCTTCACATGGAGACAAGGTACATTTTTCCATTTTGCATTCAATACTCATGCTCTGTGGAACCCATTTAGGATCTTATCTGTTCCCTTCATATGGAGTCCCCATACCTTGCTCCATTAGGTACTGTGTCTTGTCATATATATGCCATCTACTCGGCAGTGCAGAGGCCAGAGGACGTTGGGTGTCCTCTATCACTTATTTCTCTTATCTCTTATTGAGCTGGGAGCTCCCTTTGGTTGTTTATTTTTCTAGTTAGACTGATGGACCAGGGACCCGCAGGGATTTTCCTTACTCCACTCTCCTCATTGTGGGGTGATGGACATGCACAGCCATGCCCAGCTTGGGAGTTGGGGATTGAACTCATGTCTTCATGCTTGTGTAGAAAATGCTCTTACTCACTGATCTATCTCCCCAGGCCCCCACAGAAATCTTTCCTATGGGAAAATTGCGTGGTGACCTTTTCCATGGGAAAAAAATGATTAAGCTCCATATTAACCCAGGTAGTTTTCCATGGTGCCTGAGCACCAAGAAGTAAATGATAGCCATGATACTTGGTCCAGCCTTCTTCACTTTCTTCCTGACCAAGAATCTATAACTCTGACTCTGTCCGTGCTTTCTTTGGGGCTAAAGTATTTAGCTCATAACTCTTCATTTAGTTTTATTGAGATTATCACTCCATAAACACACTGCTTATATCTTGTCTGCAGAGAAATTTTTTAAATCTCATATCTACTTACTCATGAAGCCTTAGGAGGGGTTCCAACCTGGAAGCTGATGTGGATGAGAGGAGCCACAAAAGCTAGAGTTCAAACCTTGCCCTGAGTAGTTCGTGGATTGACATTAAGCAAATATCTTAACCTCTGTGACTTCCTGTTATCTCTTAAAATGGGTCTGACTGAGAGTACTGTATACAAGAAAGAAGTACATTGGGAAATTAGTGGCATACTGTGTTGGCTGTTCTTACTCTATATTTGAAACTCAACCAATGTTCGTTCTATTCTTTTCAGACATGTTGGTCAATATCTACCCCTGAAAGTTCCTTTCTCAGCTGTTTTTTATGGGACAGCCTAGTCTCCTTTGGAAGGTCGTTGGATGCACATCCAAAGGAGCTCCTGCAATAGCTCTTGGAAGCAGCATAAAACTTGAACGAGTCATGGACATGTCCAAAGATGGTCATCCTGAAATGTTCCATACCATCACTCTTGTGATTAAAACATACTGATGGCAGTTTTGGAACTTGAACCTTGATAGAGCTTTTGTGTTATTGGGGGTGGGCGTACAGGTGTTATATCCAGCTTCCCTTTGCCAGTGTTTGTTGGTACACTCTCTTGTTGCTATTGTCCACCTGGTGTTGGTCAGGAGGTGATGTCTAGCCTCTGCTCAAGCCATCATTTCCCCTGCCATCATGGAGCTTCCCTCAAGTCTGTAAGCTACCCATTCCTTCTAGAAGCTGCTTTTGGTTGGGTTCTTTGTGAAGCAACGAGAAAACTGACTGCAACCCTAGTTAAATGTAATCATATTTGAACTCACAGCAGGGTAGGACCTGAATCATGCAATTGTACATTAAGTTTAATCCTCACAAGACAAGACAGAAGTATCTGCCTCTGTCATTTTTTTTTAAAGAATGACATAAACTGAACACGTACACATTACAAAGTGAAAGCTCAAACCCCGAAGGAACCATTCTTGCCATGTAAGGCAACACTTAATGTCACACAGCTGCTTTGCAAATTATGCTTGGGAGGACTTTATTCTGCAAGGAGTTTCAGACAAGAGATGTGGGTATCACTGACTCACTTTGGCCCTTAGTTATAGGAGCCTGAGATTTTAGCATAGATCAAATGGTAGTGATGCTTTTAGTGTCTGCACCCTAACTGTAGTGTTCTCTCCAAGGAAGAAAGGGAAACGACAGCTGGAATGGACCATGAGTATTTTTTTGTGGGAGGTTTCTGACCTAAATTTTTTGCAAAAGAAAACCTCAATTATCCTAGTTGTGGTCTGGGTACAAACCACAGGTTACTGCCAGTGTTAGAGATGCTGTCTGATGGGTTGACTTTGGTCCCTGAGTCAGTGTTAGAGATGCTGTCTTTCTACCACAGGTAGTTTGAGTGAGTACTGTCAGTTCTTAACTGGGCTTTTATGGAGCCCCTGCTCTTGTAGTTATTCCTTCCTTGGATGGGAAGCACCCCGGCCATTTTGTATTTTACTGCTCTGTGATGTGCAGGAATCACTAAAGCGAATAGTCAGCTCTATGATATATATGAAAAAATCTTCTCTGACCACACAAATTAGACATCTTTCTTCTACCTGAATTAGTCAGAGGTCAGAGCTCCCTGATTTTTTAACTTCTGGGCTCATGCCACAATTATAATTGTGTGAATATGTCATTGTGTATATTTATGCAAACTTTGATACTCCTGCCAAATCAGTAAGTAGAATCAAGATGTAGATAATATATCTATTATTTATCTATCATAATCTGTATCTATCTACATCTGTACCTTTGTCTACACACACATATGGAAAGAGAGTGTGTGCTTGAAGGTACTTGGCACCGAAGGGATACTGAAATAACTAAGATTTGATTTGACGTTCAAGAGTCTGTAGAAAATGGAGTTGCAGAGAAGTGAACGAATAATATTGTACAAAGCTGCTTGGAACCAACATTCTACAAAGCTGCTGGATTTGGCCAATCTTGACACTGGGGTGAGCTGAAAGCCATTACAAAATGGTATAAAATCCAGTAAACATTATCCAAGATCATGGGAATAGAAATATAAAATCAGACTAGAGAGTTACAAGAAAACCACAGTTGAGTTTGCAAGATACTGGAGAAGAGGATGGAGCTAAGAAGCAAGCTTGTCATCCCAAAGCGTTCTGTCCCAACAGACCCAGAAGATTAGAGGGCCCATGGAAAGCAATGCAGCATTCAGTCTTATTTGTATTCATTTATATTTTGTGCTTCACAGTCATAAAAAAATGAAAACCAGAGTTCAGAGTTACCAAAGAGGAAGCAAATTAGAAAAGACCCAGGCAGTCAGATAGGGCCATAGAATGAGTGAATAAGATAAAGTTTTATGGAACCTGCTTTATAAACTTGAAACTTATCAATCCCTGACTGTGCTGGTCACTTTAATACCAGAGAACATGGGAAAACAGATCTCTTTGGAGAAAGAATAATTCATCCAGAATTCTACATTTTTTCATGTCTCTTGTCCAGCAACCACTGTTCATTTGCCTGACATGCCAAGAAACCAAACCAAAAGAGAAAACATGAGAAACAGAGCTAACTTGTTGCCTTAGAAATGAGATATCAAATAGAAAAATTTCAAATAAACGTTATTATAACATCCAAGACAATATATTAGCAGATGGAGAATTTCACAAGAGACCTAGATTCTATTTTTAAAAATCAAATTCTAAAATTACAGCAATTGAGGTTAAGAACTCAATTGATGGGTTTAAGACCAGACTGATAACAGAAGAAAAGAGGATTAACAAAATAGGTCAAAGAAAACATAAGGCTGAGTCCCAGAGAACAGTAAGGAATTTTTAAAATTCACAAAAGTGTATGAATCACATGAGACCGAGTCATGATATGTTTGCATATTTCAAGCACAGAAGAGAGGGAGAGGCAAAATGCAGTAGATATGACACTTGTAAAAAGTTATTAAGAATGCATAGGAAAGCTAATCCAAAACAGATGAATTATTTCGAGCCACAAAGGCATACTCCAACTCCACATAGAACTACAAGAAAGAGAAAAAGAAGAAAGGAAGGAAGAAAGACTACATGTAATGTAGATAGTAAAGTTTCTAACAATCAAATTCAAACAAACACATTAAAAGAAGCTGAAGGAGAAGAGACACATTATATGTTAAATGACTGCACTGAGGCTGACAGACGATTTTTCAACAGAAACAAAAGAAGCCTGAAGACAATAGGCTGGTAGGTTTAGAATGTTGAAACCCAATTCGAAAACCTATGTGAAGGAGACTTGTTCCCCTTCTGGAAAGGTGGAATAGATTTACTTTATCCGTCTTATCCCTCTAAGTACAACTGAAATCTTGTGATTTTAATGTAAAGTAAGTATTAAGAGTCTTAGAGCTGAAAAGAAAGTAGTCTGGCCAGGGACTTGGAAATGCAAAAAAATAGAATAGCCATGACTTTCTTGGGTTTTCTTTGACTTGATGCTAAAGACGCCAGCAATCCAGAAACACCAACAAGCACAGACAACAGAAGCCCATTTTCTCCAGCCAAGCTCCTTTAGGAAAGGGGTAACTAGCAAGGCTACACCATCCAAATCCAAGACAAACAAACAAAAACAAAACAAACAACAACAACAAAAAACCATTTTGCTTGTCTCTCCCAGGCCTGCAAACACTGAGGGGTGTGTCTTGACTTCCATTTTAGGCTGTTTTATATAATCCCTTGGTCAATCCCCCACCACAATTTTGGGACTATCTGTGTTATTTTCTATCTCAATTGTCCCCCAAAGATTCTTGTTTTGAAGGCTTGATTCCCCAATCCACAGTGCTACTGTAGAACCTTTTAAGAGGTAGGGCCTAATGGAATGAAGTTAGATCTTTGGAATGTGCCCTTGAGAGGTATAGTGGGATACTGGCCCCTTCCTGCCTCTCTTTATCTTATGGCTGTGAGAACATGACCAAACCTTCTCCACCACAGGGCCAAAGCAACACAGTTAGGTAGCAATGACTAGTATTATGAGATAAAATAAAATGTCTCTTATAAGTTATCTCTGGTATTTTGTTGTATAATGTAATGCTAAGTAGGTACCAAGATTTTCAACTCTACTGAGTAGTAACAGTGCCTCCCTCGTGATTTCACTTGAGGTCTTAGGGTAACTTTCACCTCAACAGATATTCTACCTGGCAATCATAAAGTCTTAGCACCTCTCTGTTTGAGTAGTGTCAGAGGAGTCCATAGGACCTGAGCCACCAACCAGAAGTAAAGAGGAAACCTCTGTTCATGGTGCAAGAGAAGGCAATGTGGCCTTGATTTAATCAATTATTCATATGGAATAAATATTGACCCCCATATCATACCACATACACACAAAAATCAGTTCCAAGTAGGCCTGACAAATATTAAAATAACAACGTTCTAGAAGACATCATAAAACTATTTTATGAACTTGAACGACCAGAAGTTTAATGAAAATTACGAACTTAAAGTCATTATAAAACATCATTTTATAAGAGAAAAGTCATGGAGAAAGTTTTATATAATATGAACATTTGGTAAAGGACTTATATTTAGAATATAAAATCACCCTTTGAATCAGAAAAACACTCAACAAGTGAAAGAAAAAAAATTTAAATGAGCAAATGCTTTGAGCAGTCTTCCCACAAAGTAGGTTTCTAAGTAGGTAATAACATATGCAAAGATCATATGTAAACACCATTTGTCATCAGAGAAATGCAAAAGAAACCACCATACATCTGTCAGCATGTCTTTAATAAAAGCATGTGAAGAGACTAACAGCTGATGAGGCATCACTGGGTATCACTGTTGGGAAGCACATATAATCTTTAAGAGGTGGGTATACTAGTAAGTCCTCACGGCATTGGGCAGTCTGTCCATGAGGCAGTTTGTAGAACTCTGGCCTCTTCCTCTCATTTGCTTCTTGGTAATGACATAAACAGCCATCCAGTGCTCCTCATAGCTGTCATCAAGCACCCCCCACAAGAGGCATAAATCTAGAGGTCATAGACTGAATCCTCTAAAACTTTAGGCCAAAATAAACAGTTTTACTTTGGTACTTGAATACAAATATCCTTAAAGAAAATATTTGTGTTTTATGTGGTAATGGTTTATTCCTAAAGAGGAACATAGCTGGTTGAGAAAAATACAGAGTAACATATAGATAGATAGATAGATAGATAGATAGATAGATAGATAGATAGATAGATAGATAGATTTCTGTCTCTGATTCTCTTGAGTTAATCTCTGCAGAGACTTACTCTGTCCTGGATGGATCAGGGGGAAAGCAAAGCAGAATGTTGGTCTTTCTTCCTACATAGATACACTCACGAGTGTTTCTTCTGAGTCCTGAACTCCATGTTAACTGAGACAGAGCTGCTTAGGGCTTTGGAAGATGTATTGAGCGACCACCTCCTCAGAGAAGGTAGCTGAAGCCTGGTCCAGCTAGAACCAGACTCGAGGTTGATGTTGAACTTTTAAAATTTTAATCTATTTTCCATTCTCGTAATCAAATATCTAAAGAAGAAAAGGAGGTTTTGGAAGGAAAGGCAGTTTCTATAGCTCACATTTTTTAGGACAAAAGTCCAGGAAGCATGTCACTGGGTCTGCTGAACCTCCACCCTGATTCTGGCCACTTCTGCTGTATCCCAGCAAGACAGAAGGGCTCATGGAGGGAGCACATGCGATGACAGAGAGTATGAAATTTTGAGAAAGGGGTTAGAGAGCTGGGAGGGGCCAGTCTCACTCTTTTATGAAAGAAATCCACAATAACGGATGAGGATTCCAGGAGAACTCCCTCAATCTCTTTGGAAGGTGATGTGGGCTGGAGAGATGGCCCAGTGGTTAAAGGCACTTGCTTACAAAGCCTAATGGCCAGGTTTGATTCCCCAGCATCCATGTAAAGCCAAATGCATGAAGTGGAAGGTGATGTCCCAGTGACTAGTTCCCACCTTTCACATCACCACACTGCGGACCCAGCTTTCAATATGTGAATCTTTGGGATGCCCACGCAAACCATATCTAAACCATAATAATCATATATTAGATAACTATTTGTCCCCCTTTTAGGGAAGGAAGTAGAGAACATAGGGACAAGAGTTGGGTGTTGTTTTAAGCAGGGGGGTTGAAGGATTGAGCTGGGAAGGTGATGGCTAAACAATGAACTGAAAAAGATCAGAAAATCATCCAAATAGATTATAGGAAAAACACCCTGGTCAGAGAAAAGTGTCCCTGAGATGGTATGACTGTTAGTGTAAGCAGGGAAAAGAGTTCAGAGACTTGTAAGGCCTGATCTTCATTTATACAGCATCATAGTGATTCTCTGCTAAGAACAGACACAGGGAGCAAGAACAGAATAAGAGAGATTAGTGAAGAGGTCTAAGTTCTAGAGGGGTTGGATTTTTAAAAAATATTTTACTTATTTATTTCAGAGAGAGAATCAAACAGAGAGAGAGAAAGAAAGAGAGAGAGAGAGAGAGAGAGAGAGAGAGAGAGAGAGAGAGAGAGAGAGTACACATGAGCATGTCAGGGCCTCCTGCCACTGAAAACCAGCTCTATATGCATGCACCACTTTATGTGTCTGGCTTTATCAAACCCAGGTTGTCAGGATTTAGAAGCAAGTAGCTTTAACCACTTAGCCATCTCTCGAGTTTGGGTTTTATATTTCTAAACAGAGATGTTGTACTTAAAGTCAAGGGAACAGATGAGATCACAGAAGAGTGAGAAGTCCAAACACAAGTTCTGTTCTGCATGGAATGTTAACTAGTTGATATGTGGCTACAGTGCTCTGGAAGTGTGGCTACTGTGATGTAAGGGATCAGGGTGAGTAAATAAGGGAAATATACACAGAATCACATGGAATAGGAGGCCGAGGGGTGAAGTATATTCTAGCATTTCTTGGCCTCTTGTGATGACTGAGACAGACCAGGAAAGAGGCAGTAAGTGAATTCTGATTTTCCCAAGACTGTAAGAAGGTACAAAGCTGTAAGTATTGAGGGGACAGATAGAAGCAGCAGAATTCTGGGACCTCTACTCTACCCCTGCCTTTACGAAAGAGGGACACAGGACAAGGACAAGGACAGGAGTCCTCTCTGGAGCACATGCAGGTCTTTGATAACCTTTCCCAACTCCTGGAGAAAGTTATTGTGAGGTCATCATTATTCCCATTCCATACAAGGAAAACTGGAAGCTCACAGATGTTAAGTGATTTATTCAAATTCACTAGATTATAAACACCAGACAGAAGATCATGCCTCAGGTCTTTGCTCTCCATTCTGATGCTTCATACATGTAATATTGATTATATGGGCCATTGAGGATGATCCTGAAGGTTATGCTGAGTCACTCCTGTCATCCAATCCTTTATGTATATTATATATCGACATTCTTACAGCCACTTGAAATCTACACATTGTTCATTCCCATTTTTGTAGATGAGTAAATCAATCTCTTGATTGGTGTTATGATTTGAATGTAAAATGCCTTATTGTATCCTCATGTGTTAGAAGACTCAGTCCCCAGTGGGTGACAATATTTGGGAAGGTTTTGGGACCCTTAGAAGGTGAAGCCTAATTGAAGGAAGTGTGTCACTAGGGGGCAGGCATTGGGATTTTTAATAGCTGGGCCCCACTTCCTGTCATCATCTGCTTCCTGATTGCAAATACAGGGTGGTCAGCTCTGCTTCTGTTCCTGTCTCCAAGCCTTCCCTGCCTCTCAAAACTGTAAGCCAGAGTAAGCTCTTTCCTTTCCTAAGGTGCTGCTAGCCAGGTATTTGTTCAGCAGCATCATAGTTGCTGTTAGATGTGATTGGCGTGAGTGTCTCCTCTTACTCTATCAATCATTCTAATGAACCTCCCCTTCCTGCCCCCTCATTCATCTAAAGGCCTAATTCCTTTCTATGCCCATGGCCTCCCTGTCATCTTCCAGGCCTCTGTGACCTCCTTTGCCTTTCTTACCCAGCCTTGTGAGTCTCTTCAGTGAATAATGGGTAGTTTATATCCCTTCTGGTGCCATGCAAAATACCATGAGACTTGCAGTTCTTACCACAGAGTGATAAACCCTGTTTCTCTATCCATGACTCTGGGCTGTCCTTGTAAGTAGCATTACCCACTACGACATGGGAGAGGTGACATTATGCCATTTTGAAGCCCAGGCTTCATGAGGTCTTGCCAGCATCCACTCTTTCCAGGAATCCTCCCCTGCTGCCATGGGAACGAGCTGGCCTTGTCTCTTGAGGGACCACAGACCATGAAGACAAAAAGCCTGCTCTGGCTGAGGCTGTTTGAGATGAACTAGCCTCCAACTGACCCAGCAGCTCACTGTGAGGCATGAGCATCCAGCCAAGATCTGCCAGGCCTGGCCCAGATCGGGTGAAGCACATTGTCCATTCACAGACCAGAAGCCCACTAGTTTAGAAGTAAATTGTGAGCAGCAATGCTTAATGAATAATGTTCCCTTATTTTATTCTTCTCCTGCCAACATCAACTGCCTTCCCACATCATTCTTCCACCACCAAAACATGACTAATTTTTTAAATCTCTCTCTCTCTCTCTCTCTCTCTCTCTCTCCCTGTGTGTGTGTGTGTGTGTGATGGGTGTGTGCTGGATTACCTGTTTCCATAAATTCCTTGGGGACAAGATCCATATGGAATTTATCTTTAATATGCCAAATATAAGAGAAAAGATCTATCAAGGTAGCTGGTATATATCAGACACTCAATGACTTTTGCTAGTATCCAAGACTTCCCCATCTTGCCTCCATATATATAAAGCTATTTTCCCCAACTCCTCTTACATGGCCACAGAATACACTTTCACGATGTGCTTGGTGGTTATTGTCCTAGCAGAGTTGATGAGCTCAGTATGCTCATGGCCCCAGGATGGCCCTCTTGTTCATTGCCACCCTCTCAGGCACCACCTCTCAGCCACAGCAGAGGCTGATGAGGTCGGAGAGCTTCCCCAACAGTCACAGAGAAGTCATTCTGCTGGGTTCTCCTATAAGGTCTAGCCATCTTGAATGTCCATATCTTCTCTTCCCTACACCCCATACAGGCACCACTTCCCTCCTCCATCTTGGGCCTCATCCTTGTAGAAAGGTGCCCTGCCATTGAGTCCTGACTGCCCCCCGCAGTGGAAGACTAGGCTCTAGCTGAGCTGTTTTGTTCCGTGACCAAGGGCACACATTTTGTTAGACATTCAGCCTGAATGAGGGGCTCAGGTCTTTAGTCTGAGGCTGTGGCACAGAGAGAAGCTAACTGACCCAGAAGGGGATTGAACTTGTGACCTAGGCTGCAGAGCTCCGGGCTTCACCCTCCCTGGGCTGGCCCAGCAGCACCTCTGCAGGGCAGGACTATTTGGTGGGAGACATGCCTTGCATGTTAAGTCCCTGACAGCTTGTCCCCAATGCCCCCTCTCTGGTCCCCGCTGCTGAAGATTAAGAAACTTAGGCTCATGCAATGGTAGAGAGAGAATAAATGGCGATTTAAATTCATGCCTCTGGACGCCCAGCTCAGCCGGCTGAACCCCTCGCTTCATCTCTGCCACCTCCATTCTGTGATTTATTTCAGGCGATGGCCCTCTGTGTCTGTGCAGAAATCCCCCTGAATGCTTTCCCCTGAGGGCAGTCAGTGCGTCCCTCTGAAGTTTAGCGCCCATGCCGATGTGTGCAAAGGATGAAAAAAAAAACGTACATTTTCAAGTCTCCCCAAAGCTTCCAGCCAAAAGGGGGAGGGAAAAAAGAATGAAAAAAAAAAAGAAGAAAAAAAAGTTGTCCATTCCCCTTTTTCAGCCCTCACACTTCAAATGCTAATGCAAAGTGTGTTGTCTTGGGCCTTGAATAGGTCTAAACTGCTCTGGCTTGAAGTATTTGCATACCCTCCTGAATAGGGAGGCAGCCAGTGTGGGGATTAGGGCTAACACATCATCTCCTCCAAAAGGAGCTGACAGGGCTGGAGAAAATTGAGTGTCTCCAAGATGGGCTGGAGGGGGGTGAGCATCTCTTCCATAGACTCATCCGGTCCTTTCCTTTCTTCCTTCTAAGTGCTTATTTATTTATTTGCAGAAAAAGGAAAAAAAGCGATGCAATAGGAAAAATACTCCAAGTAAGGGAATTCAATCAAAAAGCAGGGGGAGGGGCTGAGTGCAGGATCTGAAACTATGGTTCTAAAACAACTTGCATAGTTTTGCTTTGCAGATCAGCACATGGACAGTTCTCAATAGCTGGGATTGCTTCCACGGTTCCCATTTGCTTTTAACATTGTATTATCGCTATTCTTTTTTTTTTTTTCAGTTTCTATACTGTTTTATAAAGTTTTGTTTCGTTGGCTAGTTAGCTTCACTGTAAGTTTTGTTCCTTTAGTTATCTTTATGAGCAATATCCTGTTTATTACACTGTTATTTCCTTAGGACCCATCCCTCCATAATGTTTGAGGCCCAAAATACAATTAGCTTTCTAGTGTTCTTTCTTTCTTTTGAAAAATCAATTTGTGAATTAGCAATTTAGAATATCACACACTCATGACTTTTTCAGAGTCCCATCAAAGAGGTAATTGGTTTAAAAGTTTTTTGTTTGTTTGTTTTTGGTTGGTTTTTTGTTTTTTGAGGTAGGGTCTCACTCTAGCCCAGGCTGACCTGGAATTCACAATGTAGTCTCAGGCTGGCTTCAAACTCTCAGGGATCCTCTTACCTCTGCTTCCCTAGTGCTGAGATTAAAGGCATGTACCACCATGCCCAGCCTGAAAATTCATTTTTAATGTGTGTCTCAGTTTCTAAGAACTTGATTTTTAAATATATTTTAACATTTCTAAATTCACATCTTTTTCCTTTCCATGTGTCATCAAGTGTGCTGAGAAAATTAAAGTGCAGAGGTAAAATTTGCAAAAAAAAAAAAAATTCTGCAGGAAGCAAAGGCAAAACTGGAGTTTTCTGGGAGAAAAGCCTTCCAGACATGGAATATCATACATATTAGTGGTAAATCCAGGAAGTATAGAGTGGTGTTGCTTCACACTGTTTTTGCCAGTTTCCAAACTAGTTGTTTGGGTCTGAGAATATAAAGTTAAAATATACATTTAGAAACTTGTA
>PVHP010014595.1:0-38851 GCA_004024765.1 Zapus hudsonius
CCAAGTTCACATTAAAGAATGGATAAAGAAGCGGAGAGAAGAGGAGAGGGGAAGAGATAAGAGTCCTTTCAGCACCTTTGCTTAGTGCTGGCTGAGGTTCTTGTTCTCCCAGCTCTAGAGCACAGCTCGCCCACATGAAGGGTGGCTCTAGAGATTTCTCACTTCACACAGGATGACATTTTGCAGATGGACAGAGCTCAAGACCACTGACTAGATAGCAATGGAAGACTCTACCTCCCTCACATCCTTTACGTGGAGGGAGCCACAGCTAAGAAACGACATGGGAAGTGGAAGTCCACATCACCATCACCCTCACTGTAGCAATGACCTAGCTGGCTCCCTGGATCACCCTTACCTCCTAAATTCTTCCTATGATGGCAAAGGGAAGGACACATGGTGTACATATCCATTTCCTAGCCTACTACCAGCTCCTTTTATAATCCTAACTCTAATCTCTGAGGGGCCATGATAAAATTGGTTCCCACGGTTTCTCACCTCCCTCCGCCTTCTGCAGCTTGACCTTGATTTACTACCTTTCAGCCCCCACCATCCTCCTTGCTGTTTATGGAACCCCCACATATGCCCTGCCTCAGAGCCCATGCCCTCCCTCTTCTGTGTGCCTGAAATGCTTTTTCCTAGACACCCACCTCAGGTGGCCTCAGGAGAAATGTCACTTTCTCAGAGTGGTCTGCTTTACAAGCTCCCCATGGCATTCTATAGCTCAGCCAACTGCATCTGTCTTCCAAGCTCCTGTTGTTCCCTGGAATTTGACCTTGGATTGCTCTATTTTTGATTGTCTGGTTCCCCTACTGACATATAAGCTCCAGGAAAGCAGAGACTCACTTTTCTAAGTTCACCACCACCTCTTCAACACCTACATTAGTGTCTGGCATACAGAAGACACCCAACAGATAGGGTTCGTGTTCAGTCATGATTATATGTGAGGAAAGACCTAGAAGGAGATACCCAGGATGCACATCTTACAAGCAACATTTCTGAAGGGTTGGTCACAGGAAAAGTGGTGGCTTTGAAGGAGGTATGACCATCACCAAGCAACAAGTCACCATTGCCTAGACATCACTCCCTGTCACTCTAGTGCTTGTGATAGGGCTATGTCTAACTTTCCCAAGTGCCAGACCTGAAACATTTCAAGGAGACCGTACATTTATAAATATTGGAAAATGAGGCACTCCCAGGATAAGATGTATGTATAGGTATTGCCTTGAAGTGTGGGTGTTTTAATTTATTTTTCTTTTCTTTTAAGCAATCCTACCCAGAAGCTATATAATCAACATCTTTGAAGGAACAAGTTAGTCAACACTCCCAGAGAGAATTGGTTTCTTAGAGAAGACTTCCAGGAAGTTCCTCTATGAGAAAGTCTAACATAGGTGTCCAGAAAAGCAAACCAGACTGGGAAAGTCTGTGACCATATCTCATGTGGACATGACCCAATTCTCCACATGCACTTAAGTAGTTGAGGGTCAATAGCACACTTAAGGAAAAATTCTCTCTTTCTGTGGGTTTGGTTGCAAAAGGCAAGGGGGATTTAAATAATACTAGACATAAAACAGTCCTCTCAAGGGAGGAAAAAGGGAGGAGCCCTGTGGGAAGTGGGAGCATCCCACCAGAAGGCAACATAATAGTCCAGGAACTCTCCACAGTGACATTAGCTGGTCAGATCATATCTTGCTAGAGTGGGCTGTTCCTTATATTATACAATGCTTATCAGCCTCCCTGGTTTCTATATATTTGATGCCTAGAGTCCTCAGTAGTGTCAAGGGAAAATGTCTCCAGACATGTCCTCAGGAGGTGGAGTCACTTCTTCCCAGTCCGAGCCCTAAAGAAAGCCAAAGAAAACAAGAGACTATAGGAGAATAAGTCACCAGGCATCAATGGAGGCTGAGTTTGGGAGTGGTGAGGGCAGAAAAAGGAAGAAATATCAAGACATAAAAGCAGAAGCCCAAAAAGGAGGAAAACTTGCTGGAGGCTTCCACCAGCAAGATCAAACCCAGCTTGAAGATAAGTCCTGTGGGTGAAGTGGTCCATGCCAAGAGCTCATCGTGATTATGGGTCCTTTGAAGGGTGCAAGGGCATGTATAAGCAGGCCAAAGGGGCAGTGAAGCCTATTAAAAAGGGTGCATCTTGTGGTTTCACAGATATCTTAGCAAACTTACCTTAAGAATTTAAAGCAGGGGGAAAAGTGCCAAGCCTGAATGCTCCTTTCTCTCAACTTGAGACTAACAAAACTTCCTGTCAACACGTAGGGGCCTGAAGTGATTAAAGCCAAGAAGGGAGCACTCCCGCTATTGTGTGTGTTTTTAATCCTCAGTGAATTTTTCTCCTGGACAGACATACAAACAACTCAGGATTTGCTGGGCCTGACTGCGAGGAGGGAAAGAGAAGTGGCCCACAGGACAAAGAAGAGTGAAGGAAGGAAGAAATACAGAGAGGGGCCAAGGAAGTTTCCAGTCAGGAGTGCTGGTACAATTCTTTTGAGTCTTTGGCATCAGTCACTGGCAGCCCCTCTGGAGGTGCCCTGAAAGGGTAAACCTAGGGAAGCTGGCCAGGCCCTTCATGAATTTCTCACTCAGGAGCTCAGACAGCCACAGAAAATGTGAGTGTTGCTTTCATCACACAACAAAGGATGTGATGCTACAGAGCATCTCCTCTGAGGCTGCTGTACACTTAATAAAACCTAAGTAAATAAACAAAGATGAAGTCTTGAGAAAATAAAAATCTTCACACCTCTGCACCCTCTTTATTACAGACTCCACTTTAGCAATAACCCACCAAGCTCTGATCTAACCTCAGAAACAAGCCCAACAGGGTGAACTGGTCAGAGAATGCAACCTTAGACACATCTTCCCTCCTTTGGCCCCGAGAGGAAAATGTCTGATCTGTGTACCAGATGGCTTTTGCTGAGGGCAGCTTATGTAAAAGCCTTCATTTTATGAGCCAGTTTGTGAAGGCTGCTCGTTCTTGTCAAGTTCACCCTAACTTTTATTTCAAAGTAAGTTTGGGGCCTCTAGTGACATTCTCATTAGTGATATTACAAATAGCACAGTCAATATTGATAGAGAATTTCCTGCATGCTAATTTGAAGTACTAAGCATAGATTAATTCACTAAATCCAAACTGAAATCTTATTGTAACTTTTGCCGTTACAAATTATCTGTGTCTATTTTTCCTTCTCTTCTACTTGTTTTCCCAAACCCAGAAATAGGGGTAAAAATAATAGCCAGAAACATATTAGTTTCTGTGCTAGATTATAAAAATGGTCTCATTCCATTCTTAGCATCTCTATCCCTTTGCAATGAGATCTTATAGGCACCTCCTATCAAGATCCAAAATCTATTTCCCAAGTCCTTTGAGTTTAGGTTTGTTTCAGTGTCTTGCTTTGGCCACCATGAGCTCTATGGGTACTTGCTTGAGTTCTAACCCCAGGCGTCCAAAGACCTTGCACACTTCTCACATGCTTGGAACTCTGTGATCACTACTCAAACCAGCTCAAGCTGATTTGCTGGAAAGTAAGAGGACACCTCCAGGAGCAATACTCCAGATGGGGCCAGTCTAGTTCTGCCAGTTCCCAACTGATTTCTGTTGGCTGACTCTGGACATGTGAACAAGACCAAGTCAAGGTCAAACTGGCCTGGTCCAGACTGAAACAACCACCCATCTCAACCACAGGCTACATATACGTTTGTTGCTTTTAGCCTCTAAGTTCTGGGTTTCTCAGTGAAGGCATAACATGTAAAGTATTAATTATGCTTTCTTACCTTGTGATTCCCTAAGAGCTAGTTATGATTTGCAGTTCCTGAAACTTATTCAGCCACAAACTTACTTTCTCTTTCCCTACTGTGTGTCTACACATGCAGGGAACTTAGACACATTGCTCTAGCTCACTCATCACAGGAGTAACAGGAACTTGTTCATTCATAGGCTTTATGAAAAATGACATTTTATTTCATGCCCACTTATAGCTTTTACTAAGAAGAGTTTTTGTAAGAACTGTGAGAAAATGGCTCCGTGGGTGGATTGCTTGCCACACAAGCACAAAAACCTGGGTTTGGATCTTCAGCACTCATATAAATGCTGGGTGGATATGGTGGCCAAGGTGTAATGCCATCATTTGGAAGACAGAGACAGGGTATCCCCTAGGAGAAGTTGGCTAGCTAGACTAGCCAAACTGTTGAGCCCTGGGTTCAATGAGAGACCCTGTGTCAGTAAATAAAATGGAGGGTGATAGAGGACGACACCCAGTGTCCATGTCTAGCCTTCCCAGGCACACTCAGACATGTACCCCACACACATACGGACACGCATACAGACATGCATGCACACACCACACACACACACACACACACACACACATACACACACACACCTTAAGGTGGGTGTGATAGCTCATGCCTTTAATTTCAGCATTTGGGAGGCTGAGGTAATAGAATTACCATGAGTTTGAAGCTAGCCTGAGGTACAAAGAAAATTCTAGGTCAGCTAGAGTGAGACCCTGTGTCAAAACAAGTTACTTTAATGAATGAGTACTTGAACAATCTTATAACAGCACATAGAAGCTGAGAAACTTCCCAAACATTCCCATCAGTCTGTTGTTCATGCTGTGGGCTGTGAGGAACTCGACAGCCTGCCCCACTGAAACAATATTCTGAGCTTCTCCCACAGAAACTCCTTCCTGTATAAACAAATGGCAGTGAATGGCTGCAAGATATACACAAGAATGAAATGGCTAGAAAGCAGTGGAGGATTTTGAATCAAAATCAAAATACATTTTTAAAAATTCCAAGCAATTGTCATTTACTACTTCAACTGTCCAAAAAGAACTCCCACACAAGCATTTTGAAACATTCCTGGAAAATTGTGTTTTTAATACTGCTGCTTCCCATAGCTAGTTTTCCTTCTTGGTACAACCTTCCTTCTCAAGATTCCTTCAATCCTTCTAGCTTCCTTCCGTGGAGGAGGTAGGAAGGTATTATTATTATCATTATCTTTATCCTTATCATTACCATTATAAGCAAAATTTCTGTTGAGCAACATTGTAAAAGATCCAGGTGCAATGTTCCAGCAGATGCCACAAAAGCAAATTATAACATATGCAACCTAAATTCTTCCTTAGTTGTAAAGCATTTAAAGGGTTAGTCAAAAGTTATCTGGTAAACTGTTTCCAAAATGAGTTACCTATATCAAACATACATCCAACAAAACCAGGACTGGTTCAAGAGAATGTCAGGGCCGAAAGGAAAAAAAAAAAATCTAGGTGCTTCCTCCCTGTGAACTCAGCTATAAAGCTTGGCAAAGACTATTTCAGACTATGAAATATAGAAAGAATGAAGATGACAACATTTTTGTAAATCACAATACAGGAAAAAATCATAGATGGATCCTAAAGATAAGTGAGGAGAGTTTGATGAGGAATGGGATATTTACATAATGTCACAGAATCATCCAGCAAATTCTATGTATTTATTAAAAATGGGGAATGTGACACATCAAGTAAGTTCAATTATGGCTTAAGGCCAGGATACAGACACATCAAACTTGACCTCACCAATATGGAACAAAATAGGCATCTTTGTCTCCTGATGTTGTCTCCAGAGAAGGACAATTCACTTAATATTATCCAAACAATAAATGCATGAGCATGAATGTAAACATGAAGGCACATCAGAGAAACCAAAATCAAGGGACTTCTATATAATGAATGGAAATCAATCCTCGCAAAATTGTCAGTCATAAAAGACAAAGGATGACTTGTATGCTGTTCTGGATGAAAGGAAACAAGAGATACAATAACTAAAGGTAATGTGGGATCCAGGGAGAGACTGTGAATCATGTGAAAGTTGTGAGAAAGGGCATTGTTGGGACACAATTGGAACATGGCCTATGGATTCAAGAACTGTATTGTCAATATTATATTTCCTGAGCTAGATTTCTCTAGATGGCTATGTAAGTGGTAAAGAGTATGATGATGTACTTACTCCCAAATTAAAAAATATGCATGTACACATGATTGTGTCAGGAATGTATATGTGTGCACAAGTGTGAGGGGAAGAGGACAAAACATTCACAACCAGTGCAGCAGGTAAAGGTACTAGTTGTGCACTTTCCCTAGAATTTTGGCTTCTTTCAAAATATTAATAAATCAAACAAGCAATGAGCTCACTAAATGTGGTGGTTTGCTTGTGGGTGGGAGGATAGTGTCACTCTTCATAGACTGGTCACTAACAGTCTGGGTCCCTGAATAAACTCCTCTCAAAGGCTCTCTGCTGCATGCAGGCTTTGGTTTACCCCTAAGCCACACTGAAATGACGATCCAGTCCAGATTTTCCAGATGGCAGCACCAGGGACTTTGGAAGCACAGCCACACCTAGGCATTTTAGGAGCCAGGAACCTGGAATTCTGTGGGCTTGGGGCAGCTCCCTAGAAGCTTCTAACTACTTCTATTTGGACAAGTGTGTCTGCGCTGCTGCAAGGGGAAAATGCCAGCCTGACACAACCCAGCCCTCAAAATAGGTTCTTATCAGAAGTCATTACCACTACCCCAGGCCACAACATTCCCAAATCCGTTCTCCCCACTGTTGACCTGTCAGCCATGATGGTGGTGGTGGTTTTAGGGTGCCCTGAAGGAATAACTACATTTCTGTGAGACCAGAATCCACAGTCTGGGCTATGGAATATAGCTTTGTGGTAAAGAGTTTACCTAGCATGTGCAAGGCCCTGGGTTTGATCCCCAGTATCACAGAAAGAGAAAAATATATATAAATGCTCCAGCTTTCATTAGGTGACTCAGGCAGCACAAAGCAGAGGATCAAAAAGAATGACCTTAAAATGCCCCCAGAGAACAGTGGATATCATCTCTTAAGTGGCTTAGGAACCAGACATGCTGTGGCCCAGGGCCTATCTGCCACTGTCCTTCAATCCTGGGCCTTGCTGTATAGCCTCCAGGGAGCAGAGACTAAGTGCCCTGACTTTGATAAAATCCAGTTACAGACTGAGGAGGCAGGTTGCTTCCTCTGCAAATCAAAATGCAGCAATGAGGAATTATCCAGAGAATTGGAGCCAACCCCTGATTTGTCAAGGTCACTAAGCAAAATGGAGTCCGTTTCTTATTTTCTACCTTGCTCTAGCTATGGCAACATAGCCTTAGGCCATTTAATAATTGAACTAAGACTCTAACACATAAAATTACAACAAGTGAATACAACAAGAAAATCAAGCCAGTAAAATGCTGTTTCTCCCAAAGAAGCACTTCTAGAAAGTTACCAAGCATTGGATGTAGCAAATATTTGTAGAACAAGAATTAAGGTATAGTTATTTTAGCTTAAAACCAAATCAATGTGATCCAATGGGATAAATTTGAGATGATTTAAGCATGTATTTTCAAGTGTGTGTCTTAGTTAATGTTTTAAATATTATTTAATAACTGGACATTTATATTTTAATTCACTATGTAATAATAAAACAATTATTGGAGGTATTTTTTAATTAGATGATACTGGGCAAGAAGCAAAGTGGAACTTACTGAAGAATTCTTCAATGGCAAAAATAGAGAAACAAGAGAACTCAGTTTAATTCAGTAAGGTTTTATGGGTTATATATGACAAGGAGAGAAGTTATTTCTTCTTACACATCTGACTTCTTAATGTATCAAGGGCAGGTATCAGGTACCTGGACTGTGCTTCCACTGAGGCCAGGCTTCCACTGAGGCCAGGCCCTGTTGACCCTCCAAGAGACTTTATGGAGCACGGCATTTCTACTTTAATATGAATATGAGATTTCAGTGCACACAGGAAGGCCAAATTGGGTTCCTGCATGTGTCCAGCCTAGTTTACAGAGAATCAACCCAATAATAGAAATGCCTGTGGCTCCCTAAAATTCTCAAGAGCAAAGCTTTCTTCCTAGACCCTAGTGTGTACATGAGTCAGCCACTCTGAGCTCTGGTTAAAATGCAGACTCTGATCCAGTCTCTCTAGGATTGAACGGAGGGCCTGTGCATCTAAGGAGCCAACAGAGGATGCTGAAGCTCCTGCCCTCCCCACTCAGAAAGCTGGCTCTAATGCACTTGCACAGGAAGAGCGTGGGGCTGGGCTATGCATCCCAGTTCAAGTAAACTGACACACCTTCTACATCTAGTCTCTTCTCTAGCTTGAAGTCATACTTTCTTTTTCTTTGCTTTGCTTTCTATTTATTGATTTATCTCTCTATTTATTGAGATAGGCTCTCAGGAAGTCCAGCCGTCAAACTCACTATGTAACCCAGGTTGGCCTCTTGCCTCTACCTCCCAAGTGCTGGGATTACAGGGTGTGACACCATGCACAGCTCGAAATCAATTTTCCATTAAGCAAAAGAAGTGACACTTGCAACATCTCATCTATTCATCATGGTGATATTTAGAAGAGAGATGGAAATGCGCTTCTACTTTCCAGTCATTCTTCGGAAAATTCCATTTACAAATTGCTCATTTCCTTCCAGCCACTCTCTCTGCCTCTTCTTCACAACTCCTCTTAATGTGACAATAAGCTTGATGCCCTGCACCCAGCCTGCCAACCCAGTTGGAGGGCCATAATTGAAGATACAATTCCTAAAAGGGGCAAAATGTTTCACATTGAGCAAGTTTCTTCTGTGTCCAAAGAGAATGTGAACCATCTATGCTGTCCTCAGAGCCAGCCCCAAATTCCCACACAGCTTGCTTTCCTGGCAGTCAGCAGGGTGATCACTGTGCTTTCGTTATCCTCCCTTAGATCTTAATCATTCAGATACATTCCTATTTTCCATGTTTTTGGTGGTAAGAAAACAGAAACACAGACAAAAAAAAATGTCTTTTTCATCAAAAGACCACAGAAACCAGAATGTACAGAAATAAAATTTTATTGGTCATCTGGCTTCATCCTTTGGGGATCCTTGCTAGATTGTTCCCTAGTGTGGATTCAATGGGTGCAAGCCAAGTTTTAAATGTTGGCAAAGATGAGGTTTCCCATAAATTCACAAATGTCAGACGGAAATAACTCTGACGTCTGTGTCATATGTGAAGCATTAGGAATGATCAGGAAATTGTTCCTGGAAATAGAAATGTAAGTTTTGACATTTTCTCATTAAATTGTTAAAAAAAAAACACACAAAAAAAACTCTGTGACCAAAAAAGGAGTGGAGGAGGTGGGGAAAGCCTTATATCAGGACATAAGAGACCAAGAGAAAAAATTAGCTTAGTAAATATGCCTTAAATGACGGACCAGCTCTCTATGCTTCTTAGAGATGAATTAAGGATGGTGAAGGATACCTCAGTGATCATTCTCCCTACTTCTCTGAGAGAAATCCTTTTAGGATGATGGTGGGTAGTACCTAACCATCAAACGGCATGACCACTAGTGAGAAGGAAGGGATTAGAGCTCTTTTAAGCTTGAAGCCACCTTACTTCTTCCTGGCACTTCCCGTGTTTTTTGTTTTAATTTAAAATGAAACTCAAGCACACCAAGGCACATCTGGGGGATTGAGTTGTATGTGAAATGCTTTGGTCTCAACCTAGCTGGTCTAAGTCTTGTATAAGGCCCTGGGAAGACAGAGAAACCCTGCTGTTTGCTTCTAAACAGCCTGTTCATTCACATTGGAAAGATACATTTTGAAATCATGGCTTTTATTGCCTTCACTTTTTTTTTTTTGTGGGGGAGTGAATGTCATAAAGCTTCCCCATAGTAATCACTCCCCACTGGGTACAGGAGAATGAGCAGTGAGATCTCAAGGGGTCTGGAGGGGTTTCCAGCTGTGAGGCTCTGAGATGTCTGGGAAAGTCAAATACTGCCCCTGTTCCCATAACCTAGCCCAATTGCTAAATGCAGTCATGTTTAATAGCATAGTATGAATTTTATAACCATTTCTTCCCTAGCCAACCTAAACTGATAGTATGTTTCTCCCAGAGGCATTGGTGCAGCTCAGGAGGCTGCAGCAAGGTACCTATAACAGCAATAATAAAAATCATTACACTTATCAAATGAGGTACAATGCTTGGTGCTTTTCTACTTCCATAATCATCACAACAAAGACTACGAGGCAGGGACAAAAGAGAAAGCTAAGCAACACAGAAATAAGAGTGAAAGCAACATATTTAAGGAATGGAGTCAAGATTTTTTTTTTTTTTTTTTTTTTTAGTTAAGGTCTCACTGTAGCCCAGGCTGACCTGGAACTCACTGTGTAGTCCCAAGCTAGCTTCAAACTCACAGTGACCCTCTTACTTCTGCCTCCCAAGTGCTTGGATTAAAGCATGAGCCATCATCCCTGGACTTTTATTTATTTATTTATTTTTTATTCTGGGTCTCATACAACCCAGGCTAGACATAAACTTGCTGTTTAGCTGAGGCTGGCTTTGAACTCCTAATCCTCTTGCCTTCACCACCCAAATGCTCTGTCATAGGTGGGTACAATCATGCTGAGCTGGAGAAGTCAACTTCTAAACCCAGATCTCTGCTGGCTTGGAAGCCAGTACTGAGATTCATCCAAGCCCAGGCTGTACCCAAGACCAACTCAATCAGACATGAGTGAATTTTTAACTTCCTAGGTAACTCATGTAGGTACAAATTTGAGAAACTGTGCCCAACCACCAATCTTCTTAGCCTCTTCTTAAGATAAAGAAAAAAAAAAGGTAGACTGGGCCCCTCCTCTTTGTTCAAGACATCCGGAAATCCTTGTGGAAAGCAAACAAGCACCTTGCAGCAGATGGAAGGATTTTGGAAAGGCCAAAGGTCTGTAGAGGCCAGTCTGCAAGGAGATATGGTTACAATATGTCCCTGAGGACACTTATTTGGTGTGTGCACAGTGAAAGTGAACTGCAGTAGAAACCTGGGGTGGGGGGAGGGCAGTTCATGACAGTTATGAGCTAACCTTTTGTTGTGGCCACATTGTTGTGACTTCTACTACATCATCCCTTGTCACTACAGTGGATTATAATTTTTGCACTTTCATTTTGTTTAGAATTTATATTATATTATTCTTCTCAACCCTATACCTATAGAAGGCTGGCACATCCTGATCCTTCTTAGCTTCACAACTTGCGCTGGTTAATGAAGTCTAAGCAGAAATGTTGTGTGTCACTGTGAACATGAGCATAAAGGGCAATCAAATACATGATTCATCCTTTTCTCCTCCCCTGCCTACAAATTAGACCAGTGGTGCTCTGAGCAGACATGGTTCTGATGAGCCTCAGTCTTGAATTGAATAGATGACAAAAGACAGAGCTACAGCTGACCCATAGTAGTCATTACTCAAGAGCAAGAAATCAATTTCTATTTCTGTATGCCATTGAGATTGGAAGCTCATTTGTAACCAATAAACAAGTTTGATACAGTTATCCACCTTCAACATACTCTTATTTCATATGTTCTCTAGAGACTATGGGTGAGACACACCAGAGCATTCCATTTTCTACTGAACTCTCCCCAGGAGGGAGTAATGGAGATGCCCAATATTGGTCCTCTTCCCCGGGTACTTTAAATCATCTCTGAGACCAGAAAGGACCCAACTAATTGAAATTAAATTAAAATCAATGGATTTTCCCTCTCTCTTACAAGTGCCTCACAAGCAAACATTTGAAATTAGACACCCACGTAAATGCTCCATTTCTCTTTCCCTGGCCCCTCTAATTTTCCACCAAATAATGAAGAATTCATTTACAATACTGCACCTGCCATTCACCCCAACTGCAGTAGCTCAGTGTAAATAAAAATTGTGAAGCAAGTGGCAGCTAAACCCAGGACCCTGAGCAATAAAGATGGAATAGGAAGGACAGTTTCCTTCCCAACAGCAGAGAACATGGCAGATCACTTGCAAGAACAATGCCAGGCTCTCCACTACAACAGTGAAGACTTGGGGACAACAACTCATTGTTTGCCTACTAAATAATGTAATTCATTGTGGTCAATAAATATATATATTAAAATTAAAAAAAAAGAAATCACAGATCATTTAATCAAGTGATTTCAACTAGGCCCCACCTCAGAAATCTGAATTTGCCTAGAATTGGGCCTGGGCATTAGTATCTAAAAACTTCAAAACTCCTCAATGACTCTCTGAACTGTATCCAAAGGGTCAGAAAGATAGGTGGTGGGGGAGGTCACAAAGCTAATTAGTGTCCAAGCAATCTCTCCCTTTTGTGCACTCATTTTGAATACTCAGCCTTATGTAATATGATAAATGATGACAACCAAGATAATCTGAGAGAGACAGAGGGAATAAGTCCAATTTCCTTTCAAGAATATTTGTTGGTAGGTAAGGAAGAGGGATATTGTGATGGTTCATCTTCATTGTCAACTTGACTACATGAGAAATCACCTAGAAGACACACTTCAGGGTGTGTGAATCTCATTTCCCAAGAGATTTAACTGAGGAAGAAAGATCCACCTGAAATGTGAGCAGCACCATCTAGTGTGCTGGGCTCCTGAACTGAATAAAAAGAGAAAATTAAGTGAGCATTCATCTCTATCTACTTCTTGACTCTGGATACAATGTGACCACCAGCCCCCTCATGATCCCTCTGCCATGCCTTCCCCACCATGATAAACTGTGATTTAAAATAAACCCCTTCTTCTTAAAGCTGTTTTTGTCAGGCATTTTGTCAGAGCAACAAGAAAAGAAACTAATACGGCTGTGCATAGAAATGTTCATTCGCTGAAGTCTCCATTGGGACAAATGTAGCTACAGAACTCAGCTAATACATGGAGAATCATTGGAGCCTTCTCCGTGATTTGAGCTAACATGGAATAAAAAACCCATTTTGTTCCCTTTCAAAAATGATTCCCACTCAGTTCTCAAAGTCCAACAGGTCTCACACCAAGTCTCAGAAAAAGCTTCACTATTCAATGTGACCACCACTTCCCCCATCTTGCTCTTGAAACAGGCTGGTCTGAAATGCAATGTGCTGTAAGTGAAAGGTATACAGAAGTTTCCAGAGCACAAAACAAAAATGTAGAATCTCTCATTACTAAAGTTTTATAGTGATCACATGTAGAAGAACTTATAATACTTAACAAAATGTACTATTACAATTATATGCTTTGATGAGGGTTTTTTTTTTTAGGTAAGGTCTCACTCTAGCCCAGGCTGACCTGGAATTCACTCTGTAGTCTCAGGGTGGCCTCAAACTCACAGCAATCCTCCTACCTCTGCCTCCCAAGTGCTGGGGTTAATAGTGAGCTATCACACCTGGCTTTATCATATGCTTTTTATATCTTTACAAAATTGGTTCCTAGGAAGTTAAAAATTACATATGTGTCTTGCTTTCTATTTCTATTTGATAGGTGGAGTCATATCATTATCATGTATCATATTATTATTATACAACTATTTTATCTATGAATTATAGTGCTGGGGATTGAACCTAGGACTTTGCACATGCTAAAAAAGCACTCTGCTCCTAAACTACATCTCAAACCTTTCTAAGGAAATTATTTTAATGTTTATTTTACTTGATTCAAATTAGGAGTGAAATTTGTTGATTACATTTGAAGAAATTGAGGTATAACAATACTCTTATTAAGAACTCAGACTGCAGGAGTTGTAGATATAGTTTAGCCACCTACTTTCTATGTGTCCTTGATATTTATCCTCACCTATAAAATGGAAATAATTATATTTCTATCCCATGGGATTGCTGGAAGAATTAAATGAATCCAATGAAGGCATAATTCTTAGGAAAGCATCAGGAGTGAGTGACTGAGTGAGTGAGCGAGTGCACAATAGGCATTATGTGTTATAAGTATACAAACCATGTTGACATTTTACTAATTTTTGGTATGTATATAAGTACAGGCATGCATGTGCCATGGAGAACTTTCGGATGTTGGTCCTTGCCTTCCACTTCCTTTGAGGCAGGATCTCTCATGGTTCACTGCTCTGTTTGCCAGGCTAGCTGGCCAGTGAGGTTCCAGGAAAATCTGTCTCTGCCTCCCTTTCTGCCATAGGCATGCTGGGATTACAGGCACCTGCTACAACATCCCGCCTTTGATGTGGATCCTAGGGACTTGGATTCACCCTTGTGCTCTAAGCACTTTATCCACTGAGCAATATCTTAAGCAGTCAATAATATTAAAGGACCCTAGAGGTTTTCAAAACTTCAAAAAGGTTCTGATTTAAAGCTGTAGCATATAGAAAAAAATTTTAAGATATACACAAATTTGTAAAATATCACTCCTTAGCACTCAAAACACCTCCTTCTTTGCATATGATCTCCCCAGAATTTATTATTGAATAATATTTATACTACAGATACATATTACTTGGGATATAATAATAAAGACTCCTAGAACTTCAGAACTGGAAGTTGAGTCACCATCAAATGCTACACACGAATTAGCAGTTTTCAAAGGTCCATGAAACAATGGAATACATTCCCCAAGCTTGAAACGGTACTCAACACTCTAGTAGTAAGCCTTTTTTTTAAAATGATTTAGAGGATACTTTCAGATTTTGTTAGTAAGCAAAGGTCAGTAACAAAAGAATCATGGAAGTACCAGTCTAGGCACTGTCCTAGATGACAAATGATGCTAGCTTTTGCTGTATCATGTACATGTCAGTTCTGATAATAAAAGGAAAGGATGTTTGACAAAGAATCTATGCACAAACTGAGTGGAAGAGGGGGTGGAAAGATTGTAAGAGCAATGGTGGAGGAGACTATCCAGAGACATGGCCCCCATCAGTAACAACATACAAAGGGGGAGTGGAACCGGTTGACTCCTAGGCTATACATAAACTCCTACCGCATGGATTGATCCAGACTACCCCTGGAGGAGGATATCCAGCTGATTGAGGACAGGGAAGAGGAAAATCAGGAAACTGGGGATACCAACACATTATTTGTATCTAATTACAGATAATAAAGAAATTTAAAAATTTAAAAACGAATCTATGCACAATGACAGGAGCATCGCCAAATGTGCATGATTTCCTCCAATTCTCCGAGGGCCCTTGGCCTTAATCTATAGGATCATGTGGGCTGAGTGGAATGAGAGTTCATCTCATGAATGCTAGACTGGGCTGTTGTCCCACTCACCCTCAGTCCACCCATGTGAATTTTCCAGCCTGCCCTGTGTGTGCATTTGTTTTTTGCCTATTCCCCCCAAATGCGGAAACACCAAGGAAAGTGATGACAAAAGGTACAGCTCCATAAGCTATAGCAGACTCTAGAGAAAATTATTCAGGTTTTAACAGTTTTTTCTCCTCAGCACTAGTGACATTTGGGCCCGAAATGTTCTTTCCTCTCAGGCTGGCTGACGCTGTAGGATGTTTAGCAGCATAGCTGTCCACCGAGCATTCGAATGTTGATGGTTTGTTTCAGAAGTTGTGGCAGCCCAAATGTCTCTAGACATTACCAAATGTCCCAAGGAGGGGCAAAAATGTCCCCAGTTAAGACCTCCTGGTCTGAACCAGTGAGTGTCTATGTTGAGTACATATCGCTTGAAGAAAAGGTAGATCCCCGAGTCTCATTCCCAGGATTGGATTCAGATGGTCTGGGGTGGAGTCCAAGAAACAATGCTTATAACAAATACCCTGAGGGGATTCTGATGTGGGTAGTCTGAAGTACACATTCTGAAAACCATCCCTCTTTCCCAGGTCAAAATCAAGTGTTCAGAAATATTGAACTTGAAATCAAAGCAGAACCAGTTAAACAAATGAGCCATATGTTGTATAAGCTACTTGATTGTGCACAGCTACACACGGAAGAAATCAGGTACCGAGATTAAAGAAGTTGTAGAATAGAAAAGAACCCAATTGTAACCTACCATGGGAAATTAAGAATGAGCAAGCTCCTGCTGTAATTTCACCTCCTGGGAAGCATTGAATGCAGGTGTATAATATATCTACCAAAGTTCCATGTTAATCTTTTCTCCCCTAATGAAAAAGCTGAGCATTTACAGAATTCTGCTTCAGGTCATAATAATGTAACACATAATTTTAGGCTTAAATCAGTTCCAAGAAATTGCAAATAAGCAACTAAGATTCACAGAACATGTTGAATAAGGTCACGGTCACGGTACCCAGTGAATTATAAGCAAATGGGTGGACTAGACTAGGTGACATAGGGTAACAGAACGTCTTGCAGGGACATTTTGGTCAGAGATGCCCCTTCCTACATTCAGACACAGTTTCTATTGAACTCACTTGGGTGTGGAGGAGCTTATACTTTTTGTAGTAGCCTGGTTCACCTGGACAAAATTCCCATGAGAAATGAAACTTGGTTGGGGAGATGGCTCAGCCGGTAACAGCATTTGCCATGTAAGAATGAAGGCCTGAGAGGGCCTGATTTGCCCTCAGTTTGATCCCTATCACAGGAATAAACAGTTGGTTATAGCCACACATGTCTTTAATCTCAGTTCTATGAGAAGCAGAAACACAAAATCACTGGGGCTTTCTTGTCAGTCACTCTGGCCTAAAAAAAAAAAAAAAAAAAAAAAAAAAAGGCAGCTCTGGGTTTAGTGAGAGTTGCCAAACCAAGGAAACACCTGAATAAGGGAAAGGTCCTGTTCTCCTCTGATCTCCACACATATGTGTACATCGGATGCATGCATATGGACACACACACACACACACACACACACACACACCATATACACATACCATACCACACAAACTATAACTAGTACACACACATGCAAAAAGAATTACCCATTAAAAATAAAACTACCTCTCACTTTTAGCTTGCAAATAAAGAAATGAATGAATAAATATTTTTGAAGGGCTGGAGAGATGGCCCAATGGTTAATGTGCTTGCCTGTAAAGCCTAGCAACCTGGGTTTGATTCCTCATGTACAAAGTGTCACATGCATCTGGAGTTCTTTTGCAGTGTCAGGAGGCTCTGGTGTGCCCATTCTCCTCACCCCCTCTCCTTGCAAATAAATAAATAAATATTAAAATAAAACCACCATCACGTTCCAATTGGTAAGTTTCTCAGTTTTGGTTTAGAAGGAAACTCGGAAGCAAGGAGGGTAGTCAAAGTAATGACAGTTTTTTAGTAATATCTATTTTGAAAATATGAGTGTCTCCCAGTGTGATTGATATATTGGTACTATATAATTTTGTCAGTAAGAAATGGTTGGTAAATGATGAAAAGTGCACCCAGCTGAATCCAACTATATTCACAAAATGTATATACACACAAATACATCCTCAAGTAACCCAAGTTCACCCGAGGTGCTGCAAGCATCCTTATTTATGGTTACAATGTCTGGTTTCTGATGAATGTCCTACTCCTACGTGGTAAGACACAAGCCAAAACTTTGAACAATCTTCACTTCCCAAAACAAGCTACCTTCAGGGCTTTTAAAAGGTAAAGTACCATATATATTGTTGTATTTATACATTTTCACCACATAACATTTGTAAATTAGAACTACCAGTTTATTAGGTTCCCTGCCATCTTATTTTTCATATCTTACTAAATTTTGAGCATTGTGTCCACAATCCCATTTTTTCCATAAGCCCTGTAATTTTTATTGCATACTTTGCCCAGCACTGTGATTTTTTAAGGAACTCATTTATCATGCTATAGCAGAAATGGCTGCAGTTTATTGGGATTTGAAGAAAGGCTGGTATGGTAGTAGAGAAGAAAGGAAGTGACACAGAGAGGAGCAGCAGCTGATAAAGAATGGGATGTCAAGGACAGCCTGACTGCGAGTGGCTGGCATGTAATCTCACCAGGAGGTTCTGAGAAATGGTGCAAGGCACAGCCTGACTGCGAGTGGCTGGCATGTAATCTCACCAGGAGGTTCTGAGAAATGGTGCAAGGCACAGCTGAAATTTCTTCCTCCAGAGAGGCAATGGAGCAGGGATATATATTGCAGTGCCTCTTGGGTCCCCATTGAGGGCTGCTCCTGAGGATGTTAATTCCAATCCACTAAGTCGTCAGGAAAGCAAGCAATGGGGTAGTTATTGATAGATGAGAATCCTACAGGAGCACACTGAATTGGTAGGCCCAAGAGATCTGAGTCATCTCCCTATAAGCATCTGCTATGAAGGTCAAAAGAGGGAAATAGTGCAGAAGAAAAGTGTAGTAAGCTTTTGCAAAACCTCTTACTATAAACCAGCATTTCCCAAGCTTCCCTGGTACTAAGAATTGCCAATGTTTGCTTAGATAAGAATT
The DNA here is from genome assembly GCA_004024765.1 of Zapus hudsonius. Taxonomy (NCBI): domain Eukaryota; kingdom Metazoa; phylum Chordata; class Mammalia; order Rodentia; family Dipodidae; genus Zapus; species Zapus hudsonius. Next base: position 18,137 of record PVHP010014595.1, read on the forward strand.
CCTGGTACCCACTTCATACCTACTGAATCCAGTTGTGCAGGGAAGAGTTTGTGAGGCATCTGTCTGGTAAACAAAGCTCCCCACACCCCACTGCCCTCAAGCCTAGAAAGGCTACCAAACAGCCTGCCAGTTCAGCTCAATTCTACCCTGCCTCAGGAGAAGTTCCTACACTGGTCCTCAGGGGCGGAGACAAGACTAGAAATCACTGTGGCAGGAGCCTAAGGCAGAGCTCCAACCCTCCACCCTGCAAGTACAGCAGGCTGGCTCTAGTCATCGTCTTTTTGCCTAATCTTCAAAGGCAGTAAGTGGTTTATGGAGAGCTGGAGGGGACAAACATGCAAGCCTCTCATCCAAGGTCACATCCTGCCCACCCACAAGTAAGGTCACTTAAAACCCCAGAATAGCTTCTCTTCTCCTAGCAATAGCTTGGCTTCAGGAAAGTGCTGTATATTTAATCTCCTAGAGTTTAAGGCCAGGGTAATCCCACCTCACTGCCCATGGCTGAGCACAAAACTAGAATTCTGCAGACAGCCGTCCCCTCACAGCAGGCTCTTTCTCTAAGTGCAATAGCCTCAATTTCTTATTTTTCCTTATCCCCAAATATGGCTTATTTCTGAGCCTGGTCAACCGAATAAAGCCCTCATCTACAAAATGGAATAAAGTAACAGAGATAGTTGCTCCAGAGTCAACGAGTAAATAAACCTGTATCTTCAGTTCAATTTGCTGTTGAAGCCTTATGGCTGCTTCAAAAAGTCCAGAAATAGAATGTCAGAGTAATGAAGTTGGAGTTTATTTTTCACATGCAACAATGTCTGAATCAAAAGGACAGCATCATCTCTCATGGCGAAGAACCCAGCCTCTCAGTCTCCTCTGGGAAAATCTATACAGCTTCCCCACTCAATTTATAATCTCACTACCTAAGTACCAACTCGGCTGCTGCTATAGAAACGGGGCTAACCTTGGATTTGGATCAGCCATCTGCGTAAGCAGAGCTTTCCCCATTGTTCACCAATGGCTCTTCACACCCAAACCATGTCCATGTAACACCCTTTGAGCAAATGTTCTGCAAAGAAAGGGGGCAGATGTCACCAGACCAGTAAGGCCACAATGGGGAATGAGACTCTCAGACTAGAAGGCTGTCCAATACTCACACAGAAATGCTGTGGGATCCACTCTCTAAAGAAAAGAAAGACAGACTGGTAAATTTGAGCAAGGCACCCAGAATTCTGAGTCATCACTTACTACTTCATATCACTCAGTAAAATAGAGACATGATTTGGGTTGTGGAGGTGGCTAGGTGGATAAAGAGCTGTCTTCCCAAGCTGGAGTACCCTGGTTAGATACTCAGAACCCATGAAATCCTGTTAAACCACAGTGGGCTTCTGTAATCCCAGCACACCGATGCTGACAGCTAGATGGGAGGCAGCAGAGACAGAAGAAATTCCCAGAAGCTCCGGGTGAGCCAAGAAAAAAAACAGAGTGAACCAAGAGCTAGAAACCGCCTCAAATGAGGTGGACACAGTCAAAGGCCAACCAAAAAGTTGTCCTCATAAGTCATTTGACTCTCATAACACCCATATGAGTTAGGAAGGTCAACTTTGTAACTTGCATCTTCATTTTATCAAACTGGGACTCAAGTTAAAGAACTTGCTCATCATACAGTTTATATGCTGATGATATCAGGTTTTCTTTTCTTTCATGTGCTGTGGGTATGGTGAATGTATACAGATCCATCTACCCTCTGCACACGCATGCTCTGCCAGAGTAGAAAGTAGGGTTACCCCCTCCATTATTCATCCAAGTGTTTCCTTGAGATAGAGTCTCTCACTGATTTCAGAGCTTGCTGTTTTTCACAAGTGCCAGTGATTCTCTGGTCTCCATTCCCCACATGACCAGGGTTACAGCCATGTATGGTAATATCCAGATGTTTCTGTGGATGCTGGGGAATCAAGCTCAAGCTGAATCAGGCCCCACAGGGTCCTCCCTCATGCTTGCATGACTGAACCATCTCCCAACCCAATACATGGTTTTCTATGGTCTTTCCATGGTGCTATGCTGCCTTTCTAGCCAGGAATCAGAGATGGTTAGAAAACAGGTTCATGCAAACTGCCTTCTTTAAAGCAAAGCCATTCACAATAAAGTAATGTGATTGTAAAGGAAGCATGCCATGGTAATGATAGTAACCCAACAATAATAGTAGCAATAGGCAATTCCAGTATCTCTATATAAGCCAACATACAAAACATGTTGCCAATGTGTCTTAGTTATTATCTAGAATAAAGATGAAAGCTTTCAACCCTAGAAGATGTACCCAAGTGTCTACTTCAAAGTTTGTCGCTAATTTTGTCCACCCTTGGTGACATTCCCCTTGACTGCATTTAGGAATTTTTAAAATATATTTTTAGATACTTCACCCTACCTTCCTGTTATCTATAGCCATAGGAACCACATTTCTTACAATAATTATTATTGTTGTATTTATTGTAATTATTATTATTATTATTATTATCAGGCTGGAGAGATTGCTCACTGGTTAAGGTGCTTGCCTGCAAAGCCCAAGGACCTGGGTTCAATTCCCCAGTACCAACGAAAAACCAGATATACAAAATAGAGCAGGCATCTGGAGTTCATTTGCAAAAGGCCCTGTCATGCCCATTCTGTCTGTCTCTCCTCTCTCTCTTTCTCTCTCTCTCACTCTCTCTTTGCTGGCAAATAAATAAAAATGTTTAACATAATAATAATTATCAAATAATATTATTAATGCCAACTTCAGGCTGACTATGGTGTGTACATGAGATAATATCTGAAAGAGCACTATGCCTGGCAGAGTAAACGCTCAATCAAAGCCCAATCTATCATATACCCTGAAGACAGAGGAGCACATTCTTTCCAGTCACTCAACAAATCCAAAATCTCTAGTGGTTTTCTGAGGCTCTTGGGCAATGCACCAACAAAAAAAGTAATCGGACTCTCCACACCAACCACCAGTAACACCACACCACACTAGGTCTTTCCTAAAAGCCATATCCACAACTAAAAAAAAGACATATCTAAAATCCTTTTTGGCAAGAAGCATAGAGAATCCCCAGAAGTGAAATTTTCTGGAATTTAAAAACACACCTGGGATGTCTTGCCATTCTTTATTTTGTTTTCCACTTTGATCTTCACTGCAGTGTGATGGGGTGTGATTTCTGGCATTTGTAATTTGTTTTTCAGCTCAAAATAAAAATCTACTGCAAGGATGGGAAAAGTATGAAAGACAAGTCCATAGGAGCACACAGGTCACAACAGATAAGATCTCATCACAGATGTGAAAACAGTCACAATACCACCGCTTCATTCACTTCATTATTATTAATGATTAATGAACTAAGTATCTACCTATGGATCCTATGAAATATGTCCGCTTTCACAAAAGAAAGGGAGGAAGATTTTGTCCTGGTTTTGTTTGCTAGCCATCTTGAAATTGCTTATTTTAGCAAAAAGTTTAATAAAATTGGCACATGGGATTTTAAAAACACACACAGGCTAGGGGGAAAACTCAATTATAAAAGATCACAAAAATTCTTAAAGGTCAATACTTCAAACTATACCATAATGAAATTGATCATCTAATCCAACTGGCATTTTTCCAGTTTTAAATATAGCCATGGGAAGGCTTGTCACAGGTATATGACCTAGAAACAAATTAAACTGAAAATAGCATCCTGCAGCAGATTCAAGACACACGGATGCTGCTTTGACAAAATGTAACTTCAAACTAGGACCTAACTGCAAGGGTGTCTGGGAAATGTAGTCTTTCTAGCTTTCTGGCCACTAGATCACAGTACAAAAAGGCTTGCTAGAGGAAAATAAGAATAGACACCAGATACCAATCCATCATCTTGTAAGTTATTTGAAATATAGAAAGTTCTATAGTTCCTCTTACTCTTAAGTAATTACTCACAATCAGGAGAAAAAAGTAGAGATTCAAAAGCACCTGAAGTTTCTCCAGTGCTACCAGCCCAGGTACACCTGTATTCCAAAGGTGTCTGTGATTGCTTCATCTTATTCCTAGGCAACATGCTTGTGAGAATAACACGAGAGGCAGCCTGTTAGTCTTCCAGAACTGTTTGGAGAGGCAGATGACAAGGCTCTAACTGATTCTAACTTAAACTTCACATATGGCCTCTGATTTCCATATCACCCAGTTGTGTTTCGGTTGGATCCACAAAGTGATGATTTGGCTGAGAGTCAGATGAGGATTAAGAATGCTGGGTGTGAGAATTAAATTGGATAACATAAAAAAAAACATCTGAAGCTCCACTGTGAGTTTTCCAAGTTACTACAGGGGACTGATTGAAAGAAAAAGAAGAAATTTATTCTAAATTCAGCGATCTTCCCTCAGGCCTCAGGGTTCAGCATCACACACACACACACACACTTTTTACCCTCATCCCTGCAATTTACTAAACATAATTACATGTTGAGTTAGGAAGCCTATTTTGATTCTTTGTTCCATTATTGCTTGACTCAAGAAAGTCACTTTCCCTTTGAGCCTCAGCTTCCTCGGATGGTAAAGAATGGTAAACTCCAACTGGTCATTGTGTAGATTAAATGAGAGAATGAAATCCGTGCTCTATAAGTGAATCCCAATGGAAATGACAGGTGTCCAGCCAGAGAGATAGCTCAGCAGTTAAGGTGTTTGCCTGAAAAACCTAAGATGGGTGTTCACTTCCCCAGTATCCATGTAAAACCAGATGTACAAAGGGGTGCATACATCTGGCGTTTGTTTGCAGTGGATGCAGGCCCTAGTGGACCCATTCTCTGTCTCTTTCTCACACACACTCTCTCTGTCTCTGCTTGCAAATAAATAAAAATATTTTTAAAAGACAGTTGTGATTTCAAATCAGTACATATGCCTTGTATAAACTCTTTTAGATGAGCAAAAAGTAAAAGTTTAGTAATACCTAAAGTCATGCAGATGCAAAGAAGAAAGGCTTTCATGTCCAACAGAATAGAAACAACCGAATAGAGGAACACCGGGTACTTCTTTTCAGGGAGAAAACACACCTGCATTTGAACTGGCAACCCTACTGTCTGCCATTTACCCTCAGATGTCCTTCAGAAGGAATCAAAATTATGTGTAAAAGGATACACAGGGCTGGAGAGATGGCTCAGTGGTTAAGGCACTTGCCTCCGGTGCCTAAGGCCCTGGGTTCAATTCCCCAGGACCCACATAAGCCAGACCCACAAGGTGGTGGCCCTGGTGCGCTTGCTCTCGCTCTCTCTCTCTCTCTCTCTCTCTCTCTCTCTCTCTCTCTCTCTCACCTCTCTGCTTGATAATGAATAAATAAAATATTGAAAAAAAAGGTTTTAAAAAAAAAGGATACACAATGCAGCAATGTTGGTAGCAGAAAATAGAAAAACCTACATCTGTTAGGGGGTACTGGCTCCAAAAAAATGTGGTTTTTTTTTAATACTACAAATCTGAGGCAAAGAGCAGCTCACTTTCAATATGATGAATGCTAAAGTTTGTTACTAAGGCAACTAAATATCAAGCAAACTAACATTTTATGTAGTATGAGAGAGAGATTCAGAAAGATAATTTAATAAAACATCCTGAAATTACACATGTGAACTTTTCAGTGTTTATCTTTCCAGAGAAGGACTAAGAATCATGGGAAAAGAAGGCTTTCATATTTCATTTTAGAGTTGGAGGTTCTATTTTTAACTAAGTGCATGTATTTATTTTGACTTGTATACTATAAAAGAATTGTAGCAAGTGGAACAAAGAAATGCTTTTGGCAAGTGGGCATTGCAAGAATACAGAAATCACTAAGTGAAACCACTGTAATGCCACCAGAGGTGGCCTAACTCAGTGTTTGGGAAACACTGATGATACCCTATCTCTCTAGACATTCCTCTCTTCAGGAATTGAGACAATAGGAGAGGAAAGGAAACAGAAAAGGGGAGTCAAAGGAAAAAAGGTAAGGCATCTTCCATGAATAAAGATGGAGAAAACATAAGAAAATCATGAGGGGAAGCAAAGAGCATAATCACATTCTGATGCTGTCATGGAGCTGTGAAGGGAGAGATACCTTAAGGGCCAATTTCACACCCTTACACATCCAGTTTGCACTTGAGTGAAGATGTTCCCCACAATGATGGTGTTCAGAGAAGCCTACATGTCACACTAGTAAAGATTCCAGGGGTAACAGATAGGCAGTGTTTTAGAGAAGACGTCTCTTGTTCCTAATATTTATACAGCTATGTAATCACGGATGGGCACCAGCACAGGAGAAGAAAACTGTCAAGTCTCTGCCAACTCAAAGCTGTAGACACCATTTACAAGAACTTGTCAGCCAATGTGTCCCTGGTGTCTTTAAGAACTTTGGTTTTAGGGGATGTTAATAAAAAGTTACCCAAGGTGTAGACTCCATGGTAACACGTGGTTGGCAAACACTCAAAGAGCCAAACTTGATCAGGTTTCCCAATTGTGGAACATCTAGATTCCTCTAGCATGTTCTGTGTGCAACATGGTAAGCAATATCTCTTAGGCTTCTGGTCTGGGGACCCTTGCCTTTAAAAGAGTGATCTCACTCCCCAATGGAAATTGTGTTTGCATTTTTCAGAATGCAGCGGGAGAGCTGTGGCCCATCTAACCATACCAACTGACCATAGGCCGATAGCTGGTTTCCTGGCAAGAGATGAGCCACCACAGTCATAACGTGGAGGATCCATATGGAACCCTGCAGAGAATGACGGGAGGAACGAGGGACCCACAGCCACAGACATTCAATCAACACAGGATAACCCAGTGAGACAGAAACCAATGATTTTCAACACAAAGATCCCTAAATTCTCAACATTAAAGCAATGACTCAGGGAACTGAGCAGAAGAGGGGGCAAAAAGATTGTGAGAGCCGTGGTGGGGGAGACTATCCAGAGGCATGGCACCCCTCAGTAACAACATACTAGCACTAGGAGAACCTGGCTGAATAATAGGCTATCCATGGTCCCCTATCACAAGGACTGATCCAGTCAACCCATGGAGGAGGTTATCCAGCTGATTGGGGATGAGGAAGAGGGGCATTGGGGAACTTATCATTTGCCCACTAAATAATGTAATTCATTATGGAAAATAAAAAGAGTATTGGCTATATAAAATAGCTAATAAAGGGGACCAGCCTAGATGTCCATTATCAGATGAATGGATAAATTTAGAAATGGATAAAGAAAATGTGGTACATATATACAATAAAATTTTATCAGTTTTAAAGAAAAATAATGACATTTGCAGAAAAATGGATGGGAATGAAAATTCCTAAATTAAACAAGGTAACCCAGACTCAGAAAGAAGCATATCATGTTTCCTGTCATTTGTTATAGTTACCTTCTTTTGGACTCAGCCAAAAGCAGATGATGGAAGAAAAGTTGTTTACATTGGCATGCAGTCTCAAAGGGAAGATTCATGATGACAGAGGAGGGATGGTTGAGCAGAGGCTGGACAGCAGGTGAAAACAGCAGCAGGTGAGTGAGCCGGATTCTAGCAAGGGGGAGCTGGCACACCCTCCCCCAAAATGCAACTCCTCTAGCAAGCCTCCACCTCCAAAATTGCCATCAGCAGAGAAGCAAGTATTCAATACACATGAGTTTATGAGGGACACCTAATTTGAACCACCATATATATGGTGGATCTCAGATTTTAATCTTCATATATGCATAAATATATAGATGGGATAGGTATAGGTCATGAAATTAGCAAGGGGATCATGAAAGGGCAAAAAAGATTTTAAGGTAGAGGTTCTAGAAAGATTAGGTCATTTTTTAAAGAAGGTGTTCATAAGCTGGGGAGGAAGATACTGTGGACTCAGAATCCTGGAGGCAGAGAGGGAGGTAAGAGTCGAAATTGGGATATACTGAAGCTTAAAAGAAAATGGGGTGTTTTCTAAGCAAGTAAATGGATAAAGTTGGGATACAAAACTGGGTGAAGCCCCTTTTTTATTTGCTGTAAAGCAGGTCTGTCTATTGGATGTGCTAGAATGCTCTGACTTCTTCAACACAGACTGTTCTTCAGTGAAATGGCATTTATTTAGTGTTGGCACTTGTCAGCCTGATCGCTGAAGTACACATTTGCTAACTGGAGCATGGAGAAGGTTCCAGATAGAGAAGAGACAAGGGGGGAGGGGAGGGACAGGCAGAGAGAGGTTGGAAAGGCTCCCTGTGCAGGTGCTCAGGCCTCCAGTGTCAAAGGGTAAAGTTGTACAGGGTCTTGTTCACCTGACCTTCCTCAGGAACCTGCTCTTTCTGAGTTTTGGAACTAAACATCCAAATATGTAGTTATACAAGAAGAGGCAGGGGCTAAGAGATTAATGGGCTCTTCTTTTCCCCTTCAAATTGACACGAGCATCAATTTAGAGAGGCATTTAAAAGGTTAGCCTGTGATATTGAACACTGAGGTTAAAAAATAAATAAATAAAAGAATTAACTGAGTTTAATGAACTCTCCACCAAACAGTTGAAAGTGGAGTCATAAATACCAGAAGCAATTCCATGGGGAAACTGCTTACTTTGAAGGTGTGCCAAGGACTCCCAATATCTCCAGGCAGGTCATTCCAGTGCTGCTTTTTCTCATAAAGACAGTGATTACATTTTATGAACCCAAAATCTGTAGATGTGGTTGTTCACTGGAATGAAATATCTGAAATTGTAACTCCTCTGAAATATTCAAGACCTGTGATAACCCCAGGCATCCATCTTGACTTTCCTTCTTGTGGTAGTTTGAATAGATGTCCCCCAATAGATTCAAGAGCTTATTTAAGCTTGGAATTTGGCTCCAGCCCTAAGGTATTTCTGGGGTGGATCTGGAATTCCAGCCATAGATATACAAAAACACTCTGAGCTAGAGTTCCTGCAGTTTTCTTGGAGTGTGCTTGCCATTGGTGATGTGTTCCTCTCTCTGATTAGACCTGTGAAAGGGGGCCAACCTTTTTCACCATTATGGAACTTTCCCTGGATCTGAAGCTTCAATAAATCCCTTCTTCCTCTGTGCCTGGTTTAGAGGTTCATCCTAGTGTCCTGTGGCTGACTACAACACTTCCCCATCTTGTCTGTGTCTCAAGTAAATAAGTTCCTCCAACCCTTTTTTGTGTCCCTAAGAAGGGACATTAGCTCTGGTCTAGTTCTAAACCAGGAATACTTCAAACATTTCTTATAAAGCTACAATAGCATCCACTTACTATTTATAACAAAACAGATTTTTTAATCACACTATTTCATTTGTAACTCCAAAGAACCTTTCAGGACAAGTAATAGTATTCCTACAAGGTAAAAAAAAAAAAAAGATTCTGAGAGCATTTAAGAACATCCACTAAAGTAGCTCTCAAAGCTCCTAAGTGGTGGAGCCAAGATTCAAATTTAACACAAAAGCTCTACTGACCTGCCCCTATGACCTGCTGCCTCCAACCCTTGTCCTTCTCTGCTGAAGGAGCAATTGACAATATCTGCAGAGACCAAGTCCCAAGGAGGCACTGAGGAAAGGTTCAAGACTGTTTACCCAAACATCGCACAGAAAGGGAGCTGAAGTCTATTAAAAATAACTACCGCTGCTTCTTCAAAGTGGAAAATTTGACAAGACATCTCAGTAAGAAACATGGGCAGACATTAGAACAAGCAACAATGGAATCACAGTTGGGGTAGCCCGTTCCACTGCCCTCCACAAACTCCAGATGACAAAGGCATGATAAGATGCAATGAGAACCAATGAAGGCTTCCAACAAATGAAAAATCTCACCTCAGCCTAGCAAACACACCAGTCATCTCAGTTCCTCGGGTTTATGGCTCCACCAGGAAAGCAACTGCATCCAATGTGCTTGTGTCTGCTGTTTGCTTTCCATGCCTCAAAGTCCCAGCTTGTGAATCATCTCTGAAAGGCCAGACTGAGAAAGGCACTGGCCTTCCTTTCCCATCTACTGGGAGGCTAATTGCATCATGCCACTTATCCTGGTTATCAGTTCACACATGTGCCTAGGGGAGGTTCTGAGCATAAAATCACAGCAGCTTACAGGCACAATGGAATTGAGTCCTGGACTCAATTCGGAGACTATGATGAAAATAGTAAAATATAATGACACTTGTAGCCAGAATAAAGATACAACTTTAACCATAGTCCTTTTGTAGCACGCAAAGCATGCTTTAGATATGCCCATCCATACGAAGGCCAGCTTTTTGCCAAGGCCTGAATGGCAATGTGTGACAGTCCATAGTAGTTTATCTGTTTCCAGTTCATTTGACATCACAGAAAGGAGTGAAAACAGGGCCCCCCACCCATACCCTCTTTACCAGGCCTGTGCATTCCTTCTTTAGCTGCTGGGAGAGGTAGCCACTAGTGGCTCCCAACTTCTCCCTTCTCAGGAGAGTTTCCTTTGGTTGATGACAGTCACCTTGCCTGGAAGACAAGTTGCTCCTTTCCTATAGGGAGTTACTTAAACAGTCCCTATTCTATAGATCATAGCAAGCCAAGCTCTTTCTCTGAGATCACATTCCAACTCAGCCATGGCTTGTTTCCCATTCAGATTCCTATGTATACCTCCACCCTGAGAGCTCTCTCCCAATAAATCCTGGCTCAGGTGCTGACTCTTGGAAAGCTGACCCATGACACAAAGTAAGAAGCTAAATAGGAGAAATAGATTAGTAGGGGAGCAATAAGTTACACCATGATAGCAAATCTTAGATATAACACAGTTGGTTGTAATGCTCTCTGAGGAAAACCAATATCCTTATTTGAGGGGTAGAGGATGGAAGGAATGTAGAAGGGATGGCGACGTTAGAGAGGAAATGGCAGGCCAGCCTGTGTCAGCAAGGAGTGCAGGAAGTAGGAGAAATGATCCTCGAGTCCCCAGTATTCTCCTAACCTATTATTTCCAGGAAAGTCCCTGAAAGAACACCCACTCATCAGGAGATGCCCTGACTTTCCTAGTTAGCTATGAGACCCAGAATCCTCTCCATTGATATTTACACCACAGAGGGCCATTACCACGAGATACTACAGCCAGTGTGGGACCAGATTTGGATAGTACAGACTCCTGAAATTCCAGTCTTCTATGTAGATTTTGCTCAAATTTACAGACATGATGCATGTGTGTGTGTGTGTGTGTGTACATGTGCCTCACATGTACAGAGATCAAAGGACAATTGCAGATATTGGTCCTCAACTTCCACCCTGTTTGAGACAGAGTCTCTCATTCACTTTGGCCTTCATCAGGACAGCAGGCCCCTGAGCTTCTGGAAAGATGTTCTTGTCTCTGTCTTCCATCTTGCCATAGGCACACTGCAGTATCTATTTTTTTATGTACATTATGGAGATCTGAACTGAGATACTCATCAACAGAGTCACCTCCCAGGTCCTGGCATGGCATTTTACTTACATGCTTTGAGAGAGATTTACTCTATTATGGTTAAATTTGTTAAATTCAAATTGAACAGTTTTAATCTTATCAGTTTTAAAAAAATATTTTTATTTATTTGTAAGCAGAGAGAGATAGAAAGGAGACAGACACACACACAAACAAACACACATACAGAGATGGGTGCACCAGGGCCTTCAGCTGCTGAAAACAAACTCCAGATGCATGCACCACTTTGTACAGCTTGCTATATGTGGGTCCTGAGGAACTGAACCATGGTCGTTAGGCTTTGCAGGCAAGTGCCTTAACCACTGAGTGATCTCTCCAGCCCAATTTTATCAGTTTTTAACCCATTAATATTTTTAAAACTATAGAAACACAGGTAAAGAAAGATACTATGGGCATGCAGTATGACAGCAGGTGAGAAAAGCTCAATTTCCTGTCCAGAATGTGCCCAGAAAGAGGACAGCAGGGCTCAAAGCCATTTCTACACAGCTGTGGTTTGAGTAAGTCAAAGCTAGACTCTGTCTGCTGTTTCTCCCCAGTCACACTTATCTATCATGGAGGTCTGGGTTTAGCTAAACATCTTATTTTCCAGCTGCACAGAAGACCACCACATTGCAATATGACTTTTGTTATTTGCTACCACCAAACCTAGAAATCAAGATAAGCACCAAAATTGTGCCATGGAAGGAAGATATGCTAGGTGATATTCACTACACTTGTGTCGAGAACCACTTGACTGCAACACCCTGAGTTGCAAAATAGTGTGGTATTGGGTGGTCCCATGCTTTGAACCATACTTTGTGAGAATAGTTCCTCCTGCTCCACAAACTTGGGGAGAAGCAGGATCTTTCTTAGGGGTGAATCAGATGGAAGCATGTGTGGGAGGCCATCAAAGGCCGGTCTTTCTGCCTCCTTTGTGATCTATACGGGGACCAGATCAATGAAGCTCTGTGAAAAGATGATGCCCCAGGAACAGAACATCTCATACCCTGCTGAGTGCCCATAAGAAAGAGCACTTTGGAGGATAATGCCTCAAGTCCTAAAAAGCTGAAGAGCAAAAACCCTTTCAACCCAGAAATTTCCTTTCTAGTTACACACCCTGCAACTATGGTTATCAGTCACTCCTGTATAGTGGAATTATCTGGGGAGCTTTAAAAAACTGCAGGTGCCTGGGTCCCTCCCAAAGTGAGCCTTATTTAACTGAGAGTGGGAATTTTGAAAAGTCCCTAGGCAATGCTGATGTGTAGGAAAGATTTCAGATGTACTGCCTTAGTGACCTTCCCCCCATGTGCCATCAAGGCAATTGTCACAATTGTTTGTGGCATCGTTGTTTGCACAAGCAAGATATTGGAAGTAACCTAAATACCCATCAATAGGAAAGTGCGTGAATAAATCGTACTGTATTCTTTTAACAGCATTCCTCAGGGCAGTTAAAGATGAATATAGTATAGTATGTGTAGCAATATATTTGAGACATAAAGTAAGTTACAGAATGACACATACAGTCTTATATGTTCTGTGCAAAGTTTTAAAACATGCCAACACCAATTTTAATATATACAAATATAGTTATAATACTAAGACATATTGAAGTGAGGACTGATAAATACAAAAATAAAATAATAGTTAATATTGGATAGACATGGAGTAACCAGATTATACAGGAAACAGCGGCTTTTGATTCTAACTGTAACATTTCATTTCTTTAAACAGACATAAAGTAAGCATGGGAGAAATGTTAGCTTTGATATACTTGCATGGGGATATGTGGCCATTATAAGAGTTTCTGTTTGAAAGCTCATATAATAAATATTTAAAGTTATAGGACATAAAAGTGATCAAGCAGATAGAGTGATTCAACATATGCATAAGCCCCAAATTCATAAACTCAACAGTACAAAGTGAAGATAGCAACTTCTTAAAAGAAAGCAAACAAAATCCTTGAGGCCTTTTATTATTTATGCTTTATTAAGTTTCCAGAAAAACTCCAAAGCATTAGCTGCAAGCTATCAAATGCTGCCATGTGTATTTAAAACAAAAAGCACCTGTCAAAGGAAATGAACAAGGCCCTGTACAATTTTTATGTTCCCATCCATTCAGCGAGCATTTCTTTCTTTGAGACTCTATTGTGTACCTGGTCTTGAATGAGGTGTAGAGTTTCTCTTTTATCTCTTCCCAATCATGAACCCAAATGACCCCAAGTTTCCTTTTCCATTACTACTCTTTTGCCCAACTGTGCTATGAATCACAGAAATGATTTTTCTTACACCAGGGGTTTTCCATTTTGGTTTAAGGAGCATCAGGCATCTGATTATCTACATGAAGAGTTGTGAAAGGAAGAAAATAAAAGCTCTGCAAACAAATTTCCCTGTAAGAGAGAAATTTATGTGGAAAATTAAATCCTGGGAGTGGACAGGAGACAGGGAGCAGAAGATACTCCTGAAAATCAGGAGAGGGTTTCACAAAAGTACACCAATTGAATTTGGGGTTTTAATCAGTGCTGATTAAGTAATATCCAGAAGACAAACAGGTGGTGCATGCCGGTCTTTGGGTCTGACAGCTTGTTGCCAAATTAGTCTTCCTGGCAAAGCATTTGGCTCCATTTTTTTGACATCTGCTTGACAAGATACTCATTGACAGTGTCCTTTGTTAAGTGACCAGAACATTGGTCTCTATATCCTGAAAGCAACAGCAGTTTCTGTCTGGGGCTCAAATGCTTAACTGGACAAATCTCAATCACCTTCTCTCAACCTTTGCAAACTTCCAAGCTTCTCCTTTTCAGACTGAAAACTAATGAAAATCTGATTACATTAGCCCTATTGGGGAAGGAGGAAGGCAAATAAGATGGGGTGTCATAAGTGAAATCAGGGTTCCCTGAAAGAGGAAAAACTTGAGGATAAAAACGTAGTTGTGAAGGTGTACCCACATCCAGAAGTAAAGGATGTTGTGCTGGTCCTGGGCTCATTGTCCCCCCAGATCAATCTTTAGGTTCCACTGCTCACTCCTGTTGCCTACATTCCACTGATCCAGCTGGGCTCAGCCAAGGGAAGGCACTGAGAGTGAGGGAAGGAGAAGGGGGAGAGTTAGGATAGCTCTTCACTTCCCTTTTAGCCATGTCACTTCCAGGGTTCTAACTCTTACCAGGTGAGCAAGCACACCAACGTCTCATCCTTTTCAGGATATCTCCAGCTGCCAGGTCTGGGTCACAATGCCCCTTTCCTCTGTCCCTCCAGCTTAAAAGGCACCTTTCTGGGGGGACATCCAGGGAAGATGGCTGACTAGCAGGCACGCCATACACCTCGGGAAATAAGGGCCAGGGTTTTCAGAAGGGATCCAGGTCGTGGACACAAGCTGCGCCCACGCGCTGACTTCCAGACACCTCCAAGAACAGGATCCTCATGACTGGAAGCCACCAGCTTGGACCAGGACTCCCAGGAGGCAGTGAGTCGTCCAGGCAGGCTGTGCCAGAACAGCTTCAGCCCGCCGGCCCCCTGAGAATTTCATTCGGCTTTCCTTGTGTTTCAGCCCCCAACCTCCCGCCCTCTGTCTATCCCACCCCTCCCGGGCACTTGCGTGTCTTTCTTTTACAACTTTTTGTTTTTTTTAAATTTTATTTCTTATATTAATATTCTTTCTTCGTCGGCCATCTATACATAGCCCCTCCCCCTGCCCTCTGGCCTCCAGCGCATCTGCCGCGCCCCTCCCCCCTCGGTACTCAGTTTTCTTCTTTATTTTATTTTTTTATTTCCTTCTTTTTCTTTTCTTTCTCTTTCACCGGTTCTTTATTTTTTATTTTTATTTAATTATATTTTTTTTCTTTTCTTTTTCTGCTGCCTTCCAAACTGGTCCAAGGGTTCTTACGTAGCCCCTTTCCCTGACCTCCAGCATCCAACGCATCTGCCCCGCTCCTTTTCTGCAGCTCAGGAAACGATCAGGCCCCCTATCTGCACCCAGAGATCCCAGCAACAATAATTCCAGGAATCTCAGGAGCCTCACCCCCTGCCCCTACCCCAGATGACACATCCCCTTGGAGCGCAGACCACTGTGGGCCTGTTCCCCTGGCCTGCCTAATCTGGTGGCCCCATCCCCTGTACCCACGACATCCAGGGGTACACTACCCCTCCCTACAACCACCAACCCCACAGCCCAAACAACTGAACCCGCCCCACTGCCCACTGCGTGCTGCCATCCCCCACACCCACAGACCCATGCAGATATCTCAAAGGCATTCTGCCCAACACCTCAAGTGGAATCGAAATGGGCAGACCTCAACACAAGTATATTACACCAGCTGTGGAAACTGTACCAAACCACCACTAAAGAGAGAGAGAGCAAAAGCAGGACAAGGATGACACAACACAAAACCCCGATCGTACTGGCACAGATCCTAGGGAGAACTTAATGTTAGTCATGCAAGAAAAGATGGACCAACATATTGAATGGGTACAAAGTCAGCTCATTAGCTTTGCCACCAGGCTTAATATATTAGAGGAGAACCAAATGGAAGTCAGAAGAGACATATCAGAACTAGAGACAAGCCAACAAACTGAAGGTATAAAAAACCAGCTTTACAAATTAACTGAAGACATCTGCAAATATAAAAAAGAAAGACTGACATGAGGAAGTAATTAAATCAAACCTTGAAATGATATCATATCTCAACAGGATGATAGAAGCAACCCAGAAAGATGTTGCAGAAAACAAAAACCACATTGAAATAATAAGCACATCCCTGGAATCTCTTACCAACAGGATCAATCACTGGGAAAACAGAACCTCAGACATGGAAGAAAGAACAGAGGAGACTTCAAGGGAAATCAGAACCTTGACAAAATTCAAAAGAGCAAGTGAACGACTCAAGGGAAATGAGGGATATCATCAAAAAACCTAATCTCAGGATCATGGGGATCCCGGAAGGAGAAGAAAACCAAACGAGGGGCAAACAAAAAATTTTAACAGAATTATTCAAGAAAATGTTCCATACTTGGCAAGAGAGAGTCCCGTACAAGCAAAAGATATACAGAGGACCCCAAACAAATTGGATCAAAGGAGGAACACCCCAAGACATATCTTAGTTACAATGCCAAACATTAAGGATAAAGAGAGAGTCCTTGAGAAAATGAGAGAAGGGAAACTCACATATAAAAGAAAACCCATCCGAATCACGTCAGACTTCTCCATAGAAACTTTAAAAGGCAGGAGAGCTTCTAACAAAGCGATTCTAGGCCTAAAGGAGAATGGATTCCAACCTAGACTACTTTACCCAGCAAAGTTATCCATCATAATTGATGGAGGAATAAAATTATTCCACGAGACTAATCAGCTTTACAATTACTTGAGCACAAAGCCAAACCTTCAAAAGATACTTCATGAGATATCCCTAACAGATGAAACAAATAACCGACCCCAGGAAAGGAAGAGAGAACAAACAAGGTAACACAAAAGAGATAGCAGCAACAGCTCATATACCAACCTGATAATCTCTACAACATGGCAAACCTCACAGTTATAACTTTGAATGTAAATGGACTCAACTCTCCTATAAAAAGACACAGGATAGCTGGTTGGATGAGGAAAATGGACCCTTCCATCTGTTGCCTTCAAGAAACACACCTTATCGCTAAAGATAGTAACCTACTGAGAATAAAAGGGTGAAAAACAATTTTCCAGGCATGTGGGAAAAATAAAAAAGCAGGTGTGGCTACTCTAATATCTGAAAAAATAGACTCTAAGCCAACAGCAATAAAAAGGACGATGATGGCCACTTCCTACTCATCAAGGGAACAATACAACAAGAAGACATCACTATACTAAATATGTATGCACCAAATGCAAGGGCCCCTCAGTTAATTAGGCATAAATTACTCAAAAGCAAAGCAGATATAGATGCCAACACCATCATAGTAGGAGACTTTAACACTCCACTGTCATCCCTAGACAGATCGTACAAACAACAGACAAGCAGGGAAATCAAGCTGCTAAATAGCACCATTGACAAACTAGGGATAACAGACATCTATAGAACATTTCATCCCAAGGACACAGATTACACATTCTTCTCAGCAGCACATGGAACTTTTTCCAAAATTGACCATATACTAGGTCATAAATCATCCCTCAGCAAATTCAGAAAGATCAATGTAATCCCCTGCATCATATCAGACAACAACGCATTAAAGCTAGAATTAACAATGGGAGAAGATCCAAAAATTACAATAGATACTGGTGACTGAACAACTCGCTCCTGAACAATGAATGGGTCAAACAAAAAATCAGACAGGAAATCCAGAACTTCCTAGAAACAAATGATAATGAGTTTCAGAACTTGTGGGACACAATAAAGGCAGTTCTAAGGGGGAAATTCATTGCTCTAAATGCCTTCATAACAAAGACAAAGAGGTCTCAAATAAACCAACTATCCTCATAAATAAGGTCATTAGAACAGATGGAAAAATCCAACCCTAGGAGCTCAAGACGCAAGGAAATAATTAAGATCAGAGCTGAGATTAATGACTTGGAAACAAAGAAAACAATTGAAAAAATAGACAAATCAAAAAGTTCGTTCTTTGAAAAAGTCAATAAGATCGACAAACCCCTGGACAACTTAATCAAACGAAAAACTGAGAAAGCCCAAATTAACAAAATAAAAAATGACAAGGGTAAGATCACAACAGATCCTAAGGAGATTGGAAGAATCATCAGGTCATACTTCCAAAACCTCTACTTCACAAAATTAGAGAACCTGGAGGAAATGGATAAATTCCTGGACACCTACCAACTTCCAAAGCTCAGACCAGAGCAGATAAAGATCCTAAACAATCCAATAACAATCACAGAGATTGAATCGGTAATCAAGAACCTCCCAAAACGGAAAAGCCCAGGTCCAAATGGTTTCTCAGCTGAACTCTACCAAACATTCATCACAGAATTGAAACATCTCTTTTTGAAGCTTGTCAAGGACATAGAAAAACAGGGTAGGCTCCCAAACTCCTTTTATGAAGCTACCATCGCCCTAACTAAAAACCAGGCAAGGATGTAACAAGAAAAGAAAACCACAGACCCATATCCCTGATGAACTTGGATGCAAAAATCCTAAACAAAATCCTAGCAAACCGAATATAAACCCACATCAGGACTATAATTCTCCCTGACCAAGTCGGATTCATCCCAGGGATGCAGGGATGGTTCAACATATGAAAGTTGATAAATATAATTCACCACATTAACAAACTCAACAACAAAAACCACATGGTCATCTCAATTGATGTTGAGAAGGCTTTTGACAAAATTCAACACCACTTCATGTTCAAAACCCTGGAAAGAATAGGCATAGATGGCCTATACCTCAAGTATAAAGTAAATATACAGATCTCCTAAAGCACAAATCCTCCTCAATGGGGAACGACTCAAGGAGTTCCCCCTCAACTCAGGAACAAGACAGGAATGTCCACTCTCACCACTGCTACTTAACATAGTGCTTAAAGTTCTAGCCCAAGCAATAAGACAAGAGAACAGCATAAAAGGGATACAAATCAGAGAGGAAGAAGTCAAACTATCCCTCTTTTCAGATGACATGATCTTATATATCCAAAGAACAGTATTAATAATCTCCTGAAGATGATCAATGCCTTCAGCAGAGTGGCAGGATACAAAATTAACACACAAAAATCAGTAGCCTTTCTATATACAGAAGACAAACATTCAGAAAAAGACATCAGAGAAACTGTCCCGTTTCTCTATATCCTCAAATAAAATAAAATACCTGGGAATATCACTAACCAAAGTAGTGAAAGACTTATATAAGGAAAATATTGAAACACTCACTAGGGAATTAGAGGGACTGGAGAGATGGCTCAGCGATTAAGGTACTTGCCTCCAGTGCCTAAGGCCCTGGGTTCAATTCCCCAGTTCCCACATATGCCAGACCCACAAGGTGGTGGCCCCGGTCTTCTCTCTCTCTCTCTCTCTCTCTCTCTCTCTCTCTCTCTCTATCTCTCTGCTTGAAAATGAATAAATAAAATATTTTTAAAAAAGAGGGAAATAGAGGAGGATGTGACGAGATGGAAAGACATTCCATGCTCATGGATAGGGAGAATCAATATAGTAAAAATGGCAATCCTGCCAAAAGCAATCTACAGATTCAACGCAATGCCAATAAAAATTGACCTCCTTCTTCACAGACACTGAAAAAATAATCTCCAAATTTATTTGGAAGGGTAAGAGACCTCAAATAGCTAAAACTATTCTGAGAAGAAAAAATTACGCAGGAGGTATCACCATACCTGACTTTAAAACATACTACAAAGGCATAGTAACTAAAACAGCATGGTATTGGCAGAAAAACAGACAGTCTGACAAGTGGAATAGACTCGAAGACCCAGCCTTTAATGCAAATAATTTCAGCTTCTTAGTCTTCAAAAAGGGTGCCTACAATGTATGCTGGGCCAAAGATAGCATCTTCAACAAATGGTGCTGGACAAACTGGATAAACACATGTAAAAAAATGAAATTAGACCCACTCCTTTCACCATGCACACAGATCAACTCCAAATGGATCAAAGACCTCAATATCAAGCCTGTAACCCTGAACACCCTGGAAGAAAAAGTAGGAGGAACCCTACATGAGATAGGAGTAGGGCACAACTTCCTGAGCAAATCTCCAGTAGCCCAGGAAGTGCAACAGTCACTTAACCAATGGGACCTGATCAGGCTCAAAAGCTTCTGTACAGACTAAAACACCGTTCTCAAAGTCAATAGACCCCCCCTCAAATTGGGAGATGATTTTCGCCAGCTGCAACACATACAGAGGCCTGATTTCCAGAACCTGCAGAGAATTCAAAAAAATTAATAGCAAAAACCCAAATTGCCCACTCACAAAACAGGGCACTGATCTCAACAGAGAATTCACAGAGGAGGAAACACAAATGGCCTTTTCTCACCTGAGAATGTGCTCAGCATCCCTAAGCATCAGGGAAATGCAAATCAAAACTACAATTAGGGCTGAAGAGATGGCTTAGCAGTTAAGGCATTTGCCTGCAATGTAGAAGGACCGGAGTTCGATTCCCCAGTGCCCATATAAAGCCAGATGCACAAGAGGGTGCATATCTCTCTCTCTCTCTCTCTCTCTCTCTCTCTCTCTCTCTCTCTCTCTCTCTCTCTCTCTCTGCCTCTTTCTCTCTCAAATAAATAAATAAAATATTTAAAAAAAAACTACAATTAGATACCACCTTACCCTGGTCAGAAAGGCAATAATAAAGAAAACCAACAACAATTGTTGCTGCCGAGGGTGCAGGGAAAGAGGAACCCTCATTCACTGCTGGAGG